>JAUTXW010000603.1:47500-218967 GCA_030620095.1 Kuschelorhynchus macadamiae | reverse complement strand
GAAAATGAGTACCTTCTCATTCGCCTTATGGAAATTAAGGAGTAATGTAAATAGAAGTGTCCTACTCTCATACTATCATGCGAATGTTGGTTTTCTGCTGACATATGGCATTGTCGCATGGGGAAACTCGAGAAGAATGGGTGAGGTCTTAATACACCAGAAAAAAGTCATAAGGACAATTATGTTCAAGAAATCAAATTTCTCATGTAGGGAGTTATTTAAGGAATTGGGAATTTTGACTGTTATCTCTATTTATATATTGCAATGTTTCATTTATATTAACAGAAATATTGGACTTTACAAAACTACAAGTGATGAATCTCAGATTCACTCATTGAGATCAGTAGACACTGTTCGTCTGCCACAGCATACGAAGACACATACAGCAAATAGTAGTTATATACAACCAATCAAAATTTATAATCATCTGCCAACTAGACTAAAAGAGTTAAAAAACATACACATATTTAGGAAGCAAATCAAGGAGATCTTACTGAAACACAGTTTTTATTCCCTGCAAGAGTTTTTTGAATGTAGAATCAGCTTTAGCTGACTCAACCCTGGCGGTTGGAGCTCTATAATAATTTTAAGTTTATATTAACATTGTATTTTACTATTTTATCTTTACACTTTATTTTAAATTGTTTTAACATTTATATTATTGTTCGACGAAACCTATGTATGTAATGGTACCGCTATGGTGAATAAAATAAATAAATAAATAAATAAATAAATAAGAAGTTAAACAAAGCATTGTCAAGGCATCTCTCCAAAACTTTCCATTCCCAATAGTAGTAGTCGAACTGATGTTCTGATGAACGAATGTTCTGATAAGGAAAGTGATGTTTTCACAATCAAATTTTGGCAAATTTATTCTGCACCCCTTTCAGACAGAGGATATGTACATTATATGATGGAGACAAAATTATGGAGTTATATTCTAACACACTGCATACCAGGGCAAAATAAAGTGTCTTAAAAGCCTTTGTATCAGATACATGTACACAGTTAAGTCTTATAAAACCTAACATCCGACAACTGTTAATGGTAATATTATCTATATTTTTGAAATGTTACCTCAGTATCAAATAATCTAACTCGAAGTTGCGCTACCTAGTCTCACGCGCTGAACACGATCCTCTAAGTAAGACGAAATATGAGTTGTGTTAGTTCAAGTAATAAGTAGTACCTTTGTTATTCCAGTGTTTTAAATGTTTTTTGTGCGTATATAGTGCCAAACTATTTGTATATTTGGTGGTGTCATTTTACTTGTAAAAATCCGCCTATTTTAAACGTATAAACATTTTACTATTTTTTTTTTACTAAAAGCAGTGTAATTTTACCAACTAATATAAAAACTGCAATGATGAACGAAAACTTCAAATAACGAACATGAGAAAGATATTGATCTGTTGTACTCTAAAAATAAAGAATTATCTTTAGGATTTGAAAACCAAATAAAAGAGCTCAAAGAACAGCATAAATCAGAAGTTGTTGGTTTAAAAGCAAAAATTGATAGATTGAGAATGGAAATTAAACATAAAGATTCTCACTTGGATAGGGAGCGAATACGTAGCCAGTCATTTACTGATGATGTCGCCGAGACAGAAAACCAACTTGTTACAAAAATAAAGAAGAAAACTGACCAAATTGCTGCTCTAAATAAAGAGATAATAAATTTTCGGGAAGGCAATAAAAGCCTAAAAAATTAAATTAAAGTATTACATATAGACTATAATTCTTTAAAGCAGCAATTTTACGACCTCACTAAATTGAATGGGGACATGGTAAACACTATCCGAACGTTAGAAATGGATATTAACATATACACCAGGGAACTGTTTCAACTGAGAGAGCAATTAAATTCTAAAGAACAAGATAAGGAAAAGGACCTCAATAAACAGGATGGTTGTTCAGGCAAGCAGAAGTGGGTACATAAACCCCAACTTGTAGTTCTTGGTGACCAGTGTAGTATAAAAGGTTGCGCTAATCTCTTAAAAAATTACACTAACAAAAAATATGATATTAATGCTCAATATAAGAGAAACATTTTATTTAGCGATTTAGTTTCACAATCCTTAGATTATAGTGCAAAAATTAACCAAAATGATTACCTTATTATGTTTGTAGACTGTGAAAATGCCCTTAAAGGAATTGCTATTACTGACAATGAAATAAAAAAGTTGCTGACAGTGTCAGAAAATACAAATTTAATTATAATCGGTTTTCCATTTGCTTATGAACATAGGGTTTTAAATAATCTTATTCATGATATTAATGCCGCTATTCATGATTGTGTGCTTAAGTAATAAATCGGTATTCCTGTCTTGATAGTTTTATGCATGTTTATGAAAGATCAACATTCGGCGATCCATCATACAGCAGTAAAAAACTTATTTGCAAATTCTTATCTAAGCACATTTTTTGTTTAAATTCAGAAATTGACAACTTGGTCCCTGCTGAAATTAAAAATAAAAATGCAAATGAACCAAATATAGTGGACAATAATGCTTTTTTAGAATAAACAATACGTTTAGTTTTACATGTATGCTTTTAAATATTCAATGCATTAGAAACAAAATTAATGAATTGTCACTATTTTTAGAAAATGCTAATAGCCCAGATATTTTGCTTATTGCAGAGCACTGGTTACATGAAAATGAATGTATTGGCCTTCCAAACTATAAGTTACTTTCTAAATATTCAAGACTAATTTCTGTACATGGTGGAACAGCCATTTTTATACAAAATAATTTTTCGCAATATTCGTTTTTGAATTATAATAAGTTAGATGCAATGTTGGTTCAGAAAGAATTCGAATTTTGCATTGTTCACTCTCTCAGATTAAAACTGTTTATTGTTTGCATGTATAGACCACTAAATACAGAACTGTCTCTGTTTATAACTAGGTTAGAGTGTCTTTTAACTGAACTTTCTTCACAAATGAATGTTATGGTGACTTAAATATTAATTATGTAGATAAATCTAATTTAGGTATGCAAATGTTAGATAACTTACTTGACTCCCTTAATTTAAATATGCATGTTGCTGAACATACTCGAATGACAAAATATTCTGCTACGTTGATTGACTACATGTGTTCCAACATGCAAAACAATGCTGTTACTTGTTCTGTGATGAATGCTGGTCTTTCAGACCACGAGGCTGTATTCTGTGAATTTGGGATTACCACAAAATCTAAGCACAGTAATAAGAAACAGTTAAAACGGCTTTTTACTAAGCGAAATTATGATAAGTTTTCCCAGTTATGCTTAACCGTTCAATGGAATAATATATTTAATTCTGAAAATCCTCTTGAACAATTTTACCGTTTACTTTGTAATGTGTTTCCACTCAGAATGGTTAAAAACCGTAAAAGGAATTCTTGGTTTACATGGGGTCTAAAGGTGCCTGCCCAGAATATGCGTTCCTTACATACTTTAAGAAACTTTTTGTTTGATAGAACTGTTTTCATGGATTATTACAAAAAATACCGTTTTATATACAGATCAACTATCAACTTGGCAAAAAAGATATATTTCTTGAAAAAAATTGAAAAATCCCATAACAGGCAAAAGGAATGTTGGAGAGTTGTTAATGACTTAACAGGCAGAAGAAGTGCTGTGGAATATAATATTAATGCAGACCGACTGAACTCCTTTTATTGCACCATAGCTGAAAAATTAGCCCAAAATATATGCCAAAGAGGTGATCCATTAGAATATCTTAAACATAGTGTCATAAATGACACCTTCTATATATTACCAACTAATCCCGAAGAATTGATTGAAATTTTTAAGGATATTAAAGATGTCAAAGCTTCTGGTTGGACAATATTACTGTAAGAGTACTGCTAAGGCTTTTATTATATACATTAATTACGTTAGCAGAAGCTATTAATTGGTCATTCTCATGTGGAGAATTTCCATCGGAACTAAAATTTGCCACAGTTGTTCCAAGTTTTAAAGGGGGTTAAACTGATTCTCCGTCCAATTTTAGACCGATTTCTCTGTTACCCACCTTGTCTAAAGTTATAGAGAAACTCATGAAAAAGAGGATGCAATTCTTTTTAAAAAAACATAATATTCTCAACATACAACAATTTGGGTTTCAACCATCATTGTCTACAGATGATGCTATATTCAATTTTCTGGAGGCGTTGTATGGACGTTTGAATGACGGAGAGGTTGCTGCTGCGCTATTCTGTGATCTAACTAAGGCTTTTGACTGTGTTGATCATGGAGTATTGCTCAGAAAGCTTGAAGTTTATGAATTTAGGGGGAGGGCCTATGCTTGGTTTCGTTCCTACTTGGCTGACCGGTGTCAGATTGTAAGTGTCAATAATGACCAGTCTAACAGGTTAAACATTTCTGCAGGTATTCCGCAAGGGTCAGTTTTAGTCCCATTGCTTTTTTTGTTATATGTAAATGATCTGCCATTAATCGATATCCAGGGTTCATTCACAATGTTTGCAGATGACACAACTGTCTTATGGCACCACCGTGATCCCAACCAGTTGGAGCAAATTGTTAGAAGGGATTTGGATCAAATAAAAGACTGGTGTAATTCAAATTCACTTACATTCAACATAACAAAGACAAACATTATATCTTTCAAATGCTCAATAGATGGTGTCAAAGTGAACGAACAACCAATAGGTACCTTAATTGTTAATTCTTGGGTCTCTGTATTGATAATAAGCTCAAATTTGAAAAACATATTTTAAATGTGAACTCCAAAATCGCAAAAGGTTGCTATGCGCTTAAAATTGTTTTGCGGGAATTAGATATATCAGTAGCAAAAAGTGTATATCATGCCTTGATAGAGTCCCATTTGCGCTATGGATTGTGTTTTAGGGGAAGCTGCCCTAGCTATCTGCTAAACTCTACGTTTGTTTTACAAAAAAGAGCTATCAGATATATGTCTAAAGCTGGGACCCGAGATTCCTGCAGGCCTTTGTTTAAGTCCTTGAAAATATTGACCCTAGTTTCTTTATTTATTCTTGAAACGGTGTGTTTGGTTAGGGAGAGATTCAGTTCAGAAGTCCAATGTGAAACTGCATATTCCACAAGAAGTACCAATATAACTAGATTACCTATCCCTTCATCAAACTTAATAAAAAAATCCTTTATTTTCAATGCTGCTAATTTGAGGAAAATTTCTTGTAAAAGAAAATTTAGAAAGGATGTTAAAAAATTTTAAATTGGGAAGGCCTATTATACAATTGACGAATATTTTACAGACTTATTTTAACTTTACTTTCTTTTTATTTTATTAAATATGGTTTTGTCTTATTATATATATATATATATATATATATATATATATATATATATATATATATATATATATTTCAAGTGTTTGCTTACTTTTTAATTTGAATGTTTTGTTTTCCATTATTGTTTTTTTACAGCGCGTGTTTTTATAATACATTAACTTTTAAGCTTTTTATTATACAAAAAATGTTTTATTATAATTTTCTAGTTGTTAGCTCAATTTTGGAAATACTGTGTTCTATAAATAGGGCAAGGAAGTTCATACCTTTTTATATTTTTATTCTGGTTTATCTTTGTTTGCTTATCTTTGTCAATGATTTTGTATTTAGACAATAAAGCTTTTTTTGACTTTGACTTTGAAATACAGAGCAGTTAACGACGATGAACACCAAAAGACTCTTAACTCTTTTAGTAGAACATCATGGCAGGCACTATGAAAGGTTTTCTCTAAATCTGTATATGTAGCATCAACTTGAAATTTGCTTCAAACTTTGTACAAAAGTCAAGTGTTACGTAGGAATGAACTAGTAACATTTTGGTGTGACTTCAAGATAGCAAAACAAAATGGCGGCCTAATAAAATATTTAAAAAATCAGCTTGAAAAATCTATTCAGTTAATGTCAAATTTTGTGCTAGCATTAAGCATGATATAACTGCTAAAGTTTCGGTACGAATTCAAGATGACAAAAGAAAATGGCTGCCAAATAAAATGTTTAAAAATTCAACATAAAAGAAATCTTATTCAATTGACTGCAAATTTTGCAGAAATATTAAATGCGATATAGGGATAAACAGGTACAAATTCAACATGGTGGAATGTGGAGGTCTTAAAAAAAACAGGGTAACAAGTACTTATTCATTTATTTTAAATTATGCCCAAAAATCAAGTGTGGTAGAGGTAAGAAATGGTGGAACAAAATGGTGCCTAATATTCAAATTAAAAAAATATTTATTGTAACCCAAAAGGACAGAACACACAGAATGATTTCAACCTAGTCCTATTATCTGACAAAGTAAATGTTCAAATAACATACAATTTTCTTAAAGAATTAAAATAATAAATAAAGATAATAAATAAAGATAATAAACCAGATTGCAAAAGCAAAACTAAATATTACTAATAAAATTCAATTAGACTAAAATTCAAACTAAAATGTATTTAGGTTGACATGCAAATTAAAGGTATTCGTCAGTAACTGCTGTCTTAGTTTAGTCTTTACAGACAGAAAGATGCCTGAGAAGCAACAAACTTATAAACCACTGGAGCCAGAAACGAAAAGGAAGACTCGAATGCTGAGGTCCTGTGAACAGGAGTATGCAGACAATCAGCTATTCCCCTCAACTCCCTCAAATGAACTTGTGCAACAAATTAATTCTGTCTTTAAATAAGGAGGAATACCAGTATTTAAAAGTTTAACCACAAAGCAAGCAAAATGAATAAAATGCAATTCAGTAAGCTTAAGCATACTGAGTTCACGGATGTAGGGAGGAATTTAAGGAAATCGGGGTACAAGAGTTATAAAACGAAGAGCATGATTTATCATTTTCTACAGCTGATGACGAGCCACACCATTGATACATGGACCATACACAATATCATAGTAATTAAAATGGGACATCACTAATGAAACAACAAGCATTTTTTTAGTTTCAATGTCATGAAGACATTTAAAAGGGAGAAGTTGTCTGAGGCTAAGATATGCCTTTTAGCATATAGACTGACTGACCTGCTTGTCAAATTTCAGATTAGAATCAATAATAAGTCCAGATTTTTTGTGGACTGTACAGTAGCAATTGGAACTCCATAAACATGGATAGGAAGACCACTGCAAAGATGTAGCAAGGACAAAGCAATGACTTTGAAGGGTTTAAAAACAAGCAGTTTTTATCTGCCTATTTTTTTTAAAGCTTAGATCATTATTAATACACAAGCAAGCATTATTGCTCTGCTTATGAACAAATTGAAATGTTAATTGAATGTCGTCAGCGAACATATATACCTGACAAGATTGTTTGATGTTACCTAAATCCGCCATAAAAATTGAAAATAAACTCTCTTAAACTTGAGATTAATGTACCACTGGCTTCATCATTATCCAATATAGTCTGTTGAAACCTCCGAGTCAGGTAACTAGTCAGCCAGTTAAATACTCCATTGTGTATCCCATAGTTATAATAAAGTTTAGCCAGCAGACTCTCAAAATCGATGGTGTCGAAAGCCTTGGTCATATCAAGTAGAGTTAAAGAAGTGAACTTTTGTTGATCTAAGCCATGCAAGCAATGGTCAACACTGGCTCAAAGACTGGCACTAGCCTATGTTTTAAAAGACAGTATATAACATGTTACTAAATGACTAACTGGAACTAAATTCAGAGACGTCTTATCAGTACTTTTTATTGATTTTTATTATAATTTCTGAATAGTATTAGTTGAAATCCCACTGTTATCAATAGAAACATTGTTTTTCTTTTTCTTTTTAATATTAATTTATTTTTTGATAAAAATATAGCTGATGTCCCATTAAAATATTAATGTACGATCTATTATTTAAAATAGAAGGTGATTTTTTGTTCCCCTTTTGCCAGTGGGCTGATTTTACCTTCAAATCTATTATCGATAAATTTTATGTAGTTTTATTCAAGTTTTGAGATGCAATTATAAAATTTTGATTTTATAATTATTATTATGACTAGTCATTTAATTTACAAAACTAATAAGTATATTCTGTTTCTAGGCCAACTCATCGATTCTACATACATTGCTAGAATAGCTGGTGAAATCAATGAGAAACTTCAACAGCTAGGGCAAATTAATGTAGGGGAATTAACTATAGCATATGATTTGCCTGCAGAATTTCTTCAGCAACAAGTTTTGGAAAAACATTTAGGAACCCTGATTTTTGGCCAACAAGACAAGAATGATCCAAAAGTATTTTTCACTGAGTCTTTCATAGCTTGTAGCAAAGCTAAGTTGAAAGGCACTTTAGCAGGAATAACCAGACCCACCCCTATTGTTTCTATCCTTAGCCAAATTGGTATGAGTGAAAAATTATTTTTTATGTTATTTGATCAATCTTCTATGTATGGCTCATTGACTAATAGATTACCAGGTTCTCAGTACATCCCAAACTGCTATGCCAGGTCCCAAAACGAATGGGTCACTACATTTTACAAACAAAATGGATATTTGGAGTTTGATGCTTTAACACGTATTGGTATATCTGACTATAAAAATTATTTAAAAAAGCAGTTTGGTAATGAAAATTTATTGTATCTTGAGTCCTCAGTGGCTTCTAAAAATATATTAGACCGCATTGAGGCTGATATTGAAGAGTGTATTTCAAGTAAGAGCTTTGTAGATCTTCAAGGAAGTTTGCCATCTGTTTTTACTTCAAAAGATATTTCTTTGATTATAGATAAGCTATTGGTGGGTCAAAAACAACAGCAAACAGTTGTTATAGAAGACTTTATTATTACTAAAGCTTTCATTGATAGAATATTAAGTAATTGCAATGAGCCAATTAAAGAGAAAGCCAAACTTGTAGTTGAATCAGGAAAATATCAACAGTATATTATTGACATACAGAGTAATCAGAATAGACCCCAGAAATTTGATGATATAGATGAAAAAACTGACCGAAGAGAGGAGAGGCGTAAAAAAGCAACTGGTGGAAAAAGTGGAGGGGGCACACAGGGCAGAGAAACCAAAACCAAGTCAACGAAAAAACATACTCGTGGGGGACATAAAGTTGATACTGAGGATGAAGTGATGGTATCAGATACCAAAAAAGTATTACCAATTGTTTTAGAGGAAGAGGTAAAAGAAATGGTTGAAGGGCTTTTAGAGGAAGAAGGCTTAGGTGATTTGACCGACTCTCTAATTGCATATCTCTTGCCAAAACTCAATGAACAAGGTAATAAATCTTCTTCTTCTTCTTAATTATTTGTTGATAGCAGATTAATACAAAAATTGATATTTATATTTTGAATGATCTGTTCTAAGCAGAAGTAAAAGTTTGTTGCCTATTTTTCTGGCTAATACTGAGAAATATTTACTGATTAAGCTGCTTTCATTTAAATTAAAATCTAGAGGTGTAATGACAATGGTCAGCTAATATATATGCTTTCACATTATTATAGTTAAGTATTTAATATTATTTTTTTTAAGTTTCTAGATGGGTTATTAAAATATGATTATGGATACTGTCCACCTTTGAATAGATGGAACTATATAATACAATAAAGATTATTTTTTTATTACTCTCAAAAAAAGTTATAAAAAGTCCCCAGGTGGTGTGTTTATGGCTTTATAATTGCAGCTGCCAAAAGAATTCGTAAAATATCAGTAACATCAATAAGATATTATTAATACATTTCATTTGGTAACTTCTGGAAATAGGGGCTAAATAATGTTATTAAATATTTGTGAACACTGTATATTTCTCTATACTCCTGAATGGTAGGTATGTTAGCTATTTCATAGAAGAAAAATCAATAGAATCCAAAAAAACACATATTCCCCAAAAATATCCACAGTTCTGGGTATTTATATAAAACCCAGTTTTTTTCCTGGTTTGTTGTATTTAAAAGTGACTTCATAAGAAAGATCATAAAAAAAACTGAGATGGGTATGTTCAAAGTGTTTTGCCGTAGATCGCACAATGTAGATTTTAGAGCCTCTTAAAATTCAAAATTGTCAGTTTTCAAATTTGAATCTTGATAGCAATTAAAGATAGTCATAGGGTATGTTATATCTAGTTGGCATAGAATTTTGTAGAAAATTCAAAAATTTTATAAAATAGGATTTTGCATTTAAATAAATTTATGAGATTTTATGCTTTTATAAATTGGACAGCCCTTGGAATAGTCAATGTTTTTTTAATGAAATTGTTAAAAATGTAACTAAAATCTCCACCAGTGTCGTATTAAAAGATATTTTTATCTCTAACAGAGATATAAGACTTGTTCAAAGTTATCTGGATCACCCTGTATAAGTCATTAATACAATATTTTGAAATATGACGAAAATTTATTTTATTTTTTTTTATGTAGATATGAACCAGGGACAAGATCCAAATTTTTCAGTTATTAGTTCAAAAACTATGAAATATGTTAAATTTCTTTTATCTCGTTACAAATATTTTTTTCATTATACAGAGAATGCCTAGGGGTATAAAACAGCCCCTTTGAATATAAATCCTAAATTCGGAAAACCATTGACAAACATACAGGAAAATATGATTTGCTAAAACCCATTTTTGTCATATTCCGATAGCCCAGAAAAAACTGCAGTTAAGTTTTTCCATTTTTTATACTTGATTATAAAGGTGTGAAATCAAGTGGCTCGCTCTTGTGAGACACCTGCACCTTGTACATATATGTCTGAATAATTTTTTCTAACTTTAACCAAAAATCAAAATCATTTATTTTTCTTAAGAATACAATTAAATACATACAAATTAAGAGAAAAAGAACCAGTGTCAAATAATAGAAAAATAACTAAAATTGTAAACATACAAGTTTGTTGCTAACAACAATAAAATTAAAACATACACTGAAAAAAAGTTAAAAAAACAAATAACATTCATTTATGGCTAACAAGTGTCTCAGCAGATGTATGTTGCCTCATATTAGCTTAAAAATTGAATTTGAATTCTAAAATTAAAGCTAAAATTATGACTATTACTAAAATAATACAGCATGGTTTGCTGTTAATGAGTAAAATGAGTCCATGTTATATAAAGGATTGTGATTGTGGGCCAAAATTTTATAAAATGTTGATGTCATTTTAGCCTTACATCTATATAATCTTACAAACTATTTAATCGTGATTTAAATTGTTTATATGTACTTAATGCTAAAAATATCGGTGTCTTTTTGGATGTAATATGGATAAAATGTGTAATAACAAACGTTTCTTAAAAAAAGACTATTCTAACATTTTCATCTGGAAGCAAATCATCATAATAGGGACGGAATGAAAGGTAACAACATTTTAATGCTTGCAAGTTTTTCTTTGATATTCTTACAAAGTCTTTGTATTTCATAGGCAATGAATTTAGAGTTAAAACTGTAGATCTTCCTTTTTTTGTTAGATTTACTTGTTTATATTTGCCCTTAACTAACACTAACGCTTAAGCAGCTTTATATAAAATCTGTAGTAAGATTATTACTGAAGAATAAATATAAGATAACTAGAGTTCAGCATAATGTAACAAGACTGGTTTAAAAAATGTGTATGTCCCGCATGAGCGGATTTATGAGATTAGATGTGGGGGCTGAGAAACAATGTTATTGATCCTACCTCTGGATTTTTGAAGTCCGTGGACATAAACTAAGTTTTGCATATTTGGACCACCTGTGTTCACGGTTTCATAATATTCTATGCTATATTTTCTGCTTGATACTTCTTTAGTTTTTTTGGGACATTGTCTTTTCTTATTAATAGTTTTGTTATGCATTGCTTTGAACAACTACAGGGAGGGCCAATTTCTCAAGGTCTAAAATTTTTTTTGCAGTTTCACTGTAATATGCTTGCCCTTTTTTGTTTGATCCTCCTTTTATTTCTATTATATTCAGTGCTTCGGCGTTTACGCCAACGTAATGATACTTTTTCAGTTTCGTCAACTGTTGGGATCTGAATATTTTCCACTTCCTGAATATCTTCCTCTGAGTCAATCTGAAAGATTCAAAAAAACTCCCTTACGAGAAAAGTAAAACTATTTTAGCATGTTTGCAATGTAATGTCAAGCCACATTTTTTTGTTAATGGAAATGTAACCACTTATATTTTGTAAAAATAAGTGCTATATATAGGTATTTAAATAATAATTAATTTAACTAAAAAACGAACGAGATGAAAAAATAATAAAACTAAATTAAATATGTGTATTGTATTAACCGCAAAAGTTTAAAAAGAAAAACATGATAAGCCACAAATTAACTAAAACTCATTTACCTCACTTTCTGACTGGAAGTTAGCATCAGTATCATTAAATAGAGAAACACTCTGCTCACTATCACTGTCAATGATTTGATTTAAATTGCTTCGATTTGCACGTAAAAACCTCGTTTTTATTGTACCAAATTAAAGAACTCGGATTATCGGCGGCCATTTTGTAACGTGGCTTGTCACTTTCTGCGTAAAATTCTGAAAAGTTTAGATCTTTGCTGTATAATGACATTGTTCAGGTGGTGCCATCTCTTATTTAATAGCAAAAATAATTTTGGAGTGGCTTATCCTTATATTGCATAGCAATATAAACTGAAAATCTAGTTATGTGGCTCGTTATTTTATAACATTAAGCTCTTCAATTAAAAATGATGCCAGAATAGATAACATTCTGAAACACTGTTTCAAAATGTAATTCTAAAGGATATTGTAAAAAGGGTTGTACAAAATACTACCACAAATTTCTAAAACTAAAACATGACGATCTAACCCAACTTACCTTAGTACTAAATTTTCATCAGTACAGTCAGACTAAGACGACTAAAACTAGCACGGCAGCTAACACAAAACCACATGACAGGTACAAAACTAACTTTTGTAGTTACCAAGAGAGCATTCGAAATCTTTGTAGCACTTGATACTCTATAACCAAGAAGCAGTATAAAGCCACCTGTGGCAAAACTCATAACCCGAGAGTAATTAAATCAAAACTAGAAGAAAATTAACGCTGCAAGAACTATAATAGACTAAAGAAAAACATTTTTTTTTCTGACTAGCGGCGAACGCTAAAACACAAAGAAATTGGGCCAACTGTAGACACGTGTTTATGACTTAAAAATCTTCATGAGTGCAGTCATCTAATTGAGAGACTAGAGTCACCAACAAGGGTAAGACTGACATTTGTGGTTACTAAGACAACTGAAATCTTCGCCGGTCTTGATACTTTATTACCGCGGAGCAGCATAAAGCATTATTAGATTAGATTAACGTGGCAAGAACTATAATATAGTATAAATAGAGACTAAATTTTTATTTAGGAGCAATATTTTTTTAATATTGGATTCATTGTATTTTTGAATTCTGAGTAAAGAATTAAGGTAAAGAATAAGGAAATAATAAGATTCAGAATTGGGTATATATTAACAATGTTTATGTATGATTTTGTGATTTGTCATTTTTAAATTATTTAGTAAACAAATACAGATATAAATGAGCATAAATAAAGTTTCTTATTTATTATAAAAATTAAAATTGATATATACTAAGTTAATTTATTGTTAATTTCATTTTGTTTTTAGGCTTGCAGATAGCAGCAGAGATTTTCCAAACTAAAGTAGCGGACCAAAATGCTAGCAGAAGAAAAACTCATAATGAACTTCAAGAGAAATTAAATGATTTAGTTGGAGAAGTAAGGTTATTTACAAAGGGAATAAAACTTTTTCCAGTTGATGTACAAATTCAGTTGACCAAATATCTTTTGAAAACAATATGCTCAGACATTGTGTCTGAAATTTTGAATTATGCTGCTGCTGAAACAATGTCAAATACTCAGACAGGTAATTTTAATAATGACCAAAAAATGAAATTCGTTAATGAATTACCAAGTGAGTTTAAGACAGCTTTACAGCCTCTTGTAAAATCTCTAAGTAGCCAGAGTATTGATGATTTTATGAATTCAGTTGAATCTGCCTTAGTTGCTTGTAGTATGATTCTAAAGAAAATTGACAAGAAAAAGGATAGATCTATTATTTTGAATCACAAGCATAAATTATTAGAAGAACTCAATATGTGTGAAGATCTGGCTTTGGTTCTTCATTTAGCTACATTAGTTATATTTATATCAGCTTCTCAGTGTATGTTACATGCAAGTGGAAGACATGTATTATTAATTTTGACATTTTTGAAAACTTTTTTGTCAGAAGAACAATTCTCAGAACTTATGTCATATCACGATTTTATAACATTGATGTTAAATAATGGATCTGAAGCTGAAAATGCCAAAGAGAAATTAAAAGAAAAAATGGTTACTATTAAAACCATAGCTAATGAATATAAGTATTCAAATGCTGACAAACTTCCTAAAACTGATTCATAACAAATATAGGTGTTGTTTTATCTGTTTAAGGTAATAAAAGTTATATAATGATGTTTTGTTTTTGGATATCAATTATGTATGTTTTATTAAATCAAAACAATTTTGAAATGAAACTCAACTTTTTTGGAATAATGAATATTTCAAAGCTGCAGTGGCGGCTTGTAAATATGACTATGTTGATGGTGCCAAGGTGTATGAGCGGAAAGCAGCACAAATAGAAAATAAAGGTTTTTTAGTTTTATAGCAATAAGATTTTTTGATTTTTCCCAAAAATATTTATTACTGTGTTGTCTAGTGAATTGCATTTGGTTGTTTATGACACCTACACAACTAATCGAGTCCTCTTTCTAGTTTAAAAGGAAGGTTTGGAGGTGTTTTTATTCCAGCCTAGTAAAGCTTAATTACCCAGATGTGGAGCAAGTCTTTATAGCTGTTGTGGTTCTAGAAGTTTACTTACACTTTGTGATACTATTACGGAAATAAAATCTACATTCCTAAATAGTAACTTTATTATTTTTGGCATCAATAATTTGCCCAAGGTCATCTGGGTCAATGAAGATTATAGCACTTGTGCAATTTGTCCTTTGACATCTCATGCAATTACTGTAAGTGATACTATTATAATTTTTCTGAATTTATTCAAAATAAAAAGCGTTCTTAATCTAAATAATACTTGTCTCGATTTGTATTGTCACTTATTAGGTTATATGGTAGATGATACTACCCAGGTTGATGTTGAATATCACAATTTTAGAGGTGCTGCTTAAATAAATCGAAGCTCAACATTTGACAAGTAGTTGTTGTGAAGTGAGCATGGTCAGTTTAAAGTACTCCAATGTTTTTCTGTTATTTCATGTGTTCATAGTGTCTTAAATATTTATGTGTTTGATGTCATTTTATTTGTGAAAGTTCACCAATTTTAAATAAATAAACATTTTACGTAGTTTTCAAAAAACAAGCTGAAAAATAGGAAAAGCCAAGCTAAAATCCAGTGCAGATTTCTCCAGCTGATATAAAAAATATCAAGACGAATTATTCTTATCAGCAGTAAAAGTTCCACTGTCTGCTCTTTTATTTATTGGAATCCCCCTTTTTTTATTATTGTATAGTGTTAAAATAACATCTGGAAAGTTCATTGAACCAAAACAAATTGGCAAAAATGGTAAACATTTAATAACAACAAACAGTGTTGTTGTGTGTTGTACTATTGTACCATACTTAGTACAATTATCTTTTTTTTTTTTCTTATGTAACTGATTTCTTTCTTTACTTTCGAATATGCTTAAGCAATTTAAGTGCTGCAAAAATAAAGACTTTCAAAACTTCTTTATCTTGCCTGTTGTGTATTTCATCGTAGTTCTTTGGAGTGGATTACTGAAACAATTAAAGTGGGTGGATACAAGATTTTTTGCTCAGCAAAATGTCAGAAACATTATGAGGAAAATGGAATTAGGTGTGACTGTGCAAAAAAAGTTTCTCCAAAAAGAAATTAAGGCAGAGGAACGCCATTTTGGAAGATACGGCGAAATAGCCTGATATTTAAAGAGGAAGTCACCAAAGCCAAAAACAAGTTCTCAACCCAGTTGGCCAAGATGAATGAACTCAACGACTCATTGACTAAATAAACTTCTAAAAAATAATGAAAACAGATAAACACACGGAAGCTAAGCCACAGCTTGACAAAAAGATTCTAGATTTAATAGACATGAATAAAAACCTTATAACGTCTAATCAAAGTTTTAGAACAGGAAACTAAACACAATTTTAGTGAATTAAAAAAACTTCAGCAACAACTATTTGAGGCACAAGGTCCACAAGATGGTGCCAATATTGGCATACAAACCGAATTTGAATTAATTCTTGATTCTTCATACACCAGAAATACCTGTTAATGTATTTGTGTCCCACCAATAAAAAAAACTACAATCGAGTGTTTATGGTTTCCTGTGGGCAAATTTCTACAATTTGAATCTTTTTTACGAGCACTGTGAAAGGTCGTTCCTATCATGAATCTGACATAAACAAAGTGGTTCAACACTTATGAGGTGTTGTTTGCTGGTATCGACAAACATGTCCCTAAGAAGGTTCTCTCTACCTATAAATATCCAAAATGATTTGACCTTCAATTAAGAAAATTTATTGCGCAAAAGAATCGCTTTTACAAAAAATATAAAAGGACTGAACAAGTCGACTATTTAGCCTATTCTAATATCCTATGTGAGGTTAAACTTCGAACTGATGTGTTACCTTACATATGTCGCACAGACTGAACTACTTATCCCTGGAAATATCAAATATTTTTGTTCGAAACCTTAGAAGGGATTCCAGTTTGCGCAATATCATGTATTGTGAGATGGAAGAAATTACTGGTTCAAACATAGCCAATGCTTTTGATGCTCACTTTCAGTCCTGCTATTCTAATCACTCAAACATAGATTTAACTAAGATCGGACCCTAAGTTCTGGACGATCACTGTACACACATCGTTTTACAGAGGCGGAGATCAGTGATAAGATAAAGGAACTTGATATTTCCAAGACGGCTGGTCCAAATGGAATACCTGCCATTCTTTTGGTAATATGCTGTCAGTCGTTGTCTGGGCCACTCTGTAAAATGTTTCAAATGTTCTTTAGTCTTGGTTCTTTTCCAGAAATTTGATAGTTTTTTACTCTCATGCCAGTATTTAAATCCGGTGATTGATGCGACGTAAAAAACTACAGAGGTATTTATTTGCTTCCCACATACCAAAGTTGTTCGAGGCAATTGTCACTGATGACATTTTTGAATCACTTAAACATTATATTTCGAGGGAGCAACATGGTTTTATCGCGGACGCTAAACGGCTACAAATCTGGCGATATTTCAAAATTACCTAATAACTTCGGTTGAGACTGGCCAACAGATTGATGTTATCTACACTGACATATCCAAGGCGTTTGATAGTGTCTGTCATCAGATTCTAATAGTAAAATTACAAGTCAACTCCAGAAAAACATTTAGTTTAAAATATGTAATTATGTCCCACATTTTAAATAATATTTTCTCCTTAATAAAGCATTAGAAACTAAAAAATAATAATTTTGTTAACAAGTAATAAAACAAATATCCATTTTAGTGTAAAACCTTAGTGTTTTTAACTTTCTTGGGTCATCATGATTCTATTTTTGGTAGAATTTTATACATAATTGCTGCATTTAGCACGTTGAACTATTTTAGATAGGACGAGATTATCTGTATAGTTTGGTTTCAGGTAACGTATGTCCTATAAGTTTTGGCACAAAATTTAAAACAAAATATTCTTTTAATATGTAGCTTTGGTTAAACTTTTATTATTTACTATAATTAACGGCTTAGTAACTAACAAAATTAATAATTTAAATTAAATTGAAGGGGCCGTGCTGCTCAATTAGACGCAATTTTCTGCGAACATCTCGCATTAGGTTCTGGACAACTTCAACATCAATTTCGCCTATCTTTCTAAAAATTCTACGCCGTAATTGTTCCTCATTTTCGGCTTGCCACCCTCCATCATACACTTTGCGGGATAACAATGCCCAAAAATCTTCAATCGGGCGGGCCTGAGGTAAATTAGGGGGGTTATCTTGTCTTGGTACGAAAGGTATGTTATTTTGACGAAGGTAATTTTGAGTTGCTCTTGCATAATGACAGCTTGCTAAGTCGGGCCAAAACATTATATCATCTCCCACGTGATGTTGGTGTACAAAATGAACTAATTTATTAAGACAGTTGTCAATATACCTTTCCGCATCCAAAGCTTCCCCCCTAACTCGACCCACATAAGGTCTGGATATTCCTCTAATCGAAATCGCACACCACACCAAAACTTTATCAGCAAATTTTGCTTTTTCCTTATATTTAACATTGTTTGGGCACTCTTCTATATTGTCCGTATAAAAACCATCGTTTCCTTTGATTTCCGAGTTGGCAAGGGTAAAGTATTTTTCATCGTCCAAAATAATGACTTTCTCATTTGAAAAATGTATCCGCCTAAGATTTCGACAGCATCTTGGTATCCGTGCTAATTGATTTTCGGTATATTTAGGACACTTTCGTCTTTTTCGATATTTTTGACCATTTCTTGTCAATTCCCGCCATACTGTACTCTTTGAAGATCGGAATTGACGCGCTAATTTTCTTGTAGAAACTCCGACTCTGTTTTTTGCTCTTCTTACCAATCTTTCCGTCCTTTCTCGCGTGAAACTTCTTGGTCTTCCACTTTTTGGAAGATTTAAACAGGGAATTCCTTCTTCACATTCGGCTATAGTACGGTAAATACTTCTGCTTGAAATATTTTGGTTTTGAAAAATGCGAACTATTTCAGCCTTAGGAATTTGCCCAACCAAATTATAAATACTTTTTCGTATTTCTAATTTATAAGACATTTTAATGCAACTGACTTTAAAAAATGACTTGTCAAACTAATGTCAAGCAAATAAACATTTTTTTGTTTCCAAAGCCATCTCGATATATTATCTTTACAACCTATTTTCAAGCCCCTCAATTTTGTGCCAAAACTTACGGGACATACGTTAGTGTTTGGGTATTTATGGTTAGATCTTTTTGTGTTTTAGTATTGACGCAGCTTTTGATTTTGAAATCTCTAATTACTTAACTTTTTTATTAGAGCCTTAAAAAGCCCAAACTCCATATTTAATAAAATCTTATTTATTTTAATAGGCGAGGACCAGGTCGAATACAATTAGAACGGGATTTGGTTGATACTTTATTAAGATATTTTAATCAAAATCTCGAAAGCGTTAGCTTTAAGAGATATACATATTAACATCTACCAATTCAATAAAATGTTTTTTTTTAGTTTGTTTATTTAAAATAGATATTTATCTGTTATTTCAGATATATCATGTCTTTATATGTATACAGAAGAAGCCCTGTTGTTGGCTATTACTGCGGTGAACAATGGTTCTATGATGGCAAACAGGGCTTCACAACTTTACAATATTCTCAAACTTTGTTAGACAAAATTAAGAACAAATATACTAAATAATTGCTTAGTGCTCCTACTATTTTAAACCGGGAAAAAAAAAGAAATGAGTGTAAAGTGGATGCATCAGCTAGCTGAAATAGGGATTGCCGTCACCAAAGAGCAGCTTCTGACGAATATAAAATGTTGCCAAATTAGTTGAAGAACAGAATCGCCCTAACAACTTTAATAATGGTTATCCTGGTCGACACTGGTACGAGCAGTTCTTAAACCGGAATATCAATCGAAGAATATCATGAACATTAACAACAGCTAGCGTCTCAGTTACGGAAGAAAAACTTAGAGCTTGGTTTCACAAAGTTTATTTATACTTAGAAGAAAAAATCTTCTTGAAGTTTTGCTACATCCGTCTAGATTTTTAATTATGATGGGTCTGTATTTTTTCTTTGTCCAATGAGGTAGGCGTGCTCATTCGAAAGGGATCCAAACAAGTATATTGTAGATCTGGTAATGATGAAAAGAAATGCCTTACTTTATTGCTAGGTGCTTCAGCTGATGGAAAATTAATTTAAACACATCTATATAAGAAAATACCCAGTAGTATTCTGATGAAATTTTCCAAAAATTGGGTTATGAGATAGTGGGTGAAAGATGAGAGTCATTCTATAAGTATATAACTAACATTAACATACAACTTCATTTGGTGAAATAAAATATTCCTCTGCCAGTTATTTTACTGATGGATGGGCACACATCCCATATGTCTCTTCCACTGAGTGAGTTCTACGGTAAGCATCGGATCATACTCGTTGCCTCGCTCCCAAATTCCACTCATATTATACAGCCCTTGGAAGAAGCAGCAGTCTTCTAATGCAAGTGGAAACTGTCACAATACGAGTTCTTCAAATGACGCAAACAATGAGAATGTTTTAAGGGAAGGTTTGAGTAGTAATATGAACGGAAGACAAAGATATGTTGAACAATTTGGAAATAAATTGTGAAAAATTAAATTGGAACTCTTTCATAGATATAAGGAACTTCATTAGGTGACGTAAGGGACGAAAATTTATATTTTTGGAAAAAAACTAAAAATTGATTCTTAAATAAATGTCAGTAATAGCCAGATGACTTCTGAACATGTTACAACGCTAAATGCCAACGGAATCAATGGTAACGAAATTGATGACACGTTGAATATTACCAAAATTAGTAATAGGCGATATTAGATTTTACCTATCGATATATTTTATTTATCGATATGTCGGTAGTTATTGATAGTTCGGTGTTACTTATTGATATATTTGGGACAAAAATTAATGAAGAGCAACCAAAAAGTTCTCACTTTCGCTTAATTTACTTGAATAATATGTAATCCGTTTATCCGTAACTATCGGTAATCTCGGCTACCAATCGATATTATCAGTTACCTATCGGCATCATATGATATATCATATCATCACATATGATTTTTTTGTTTACCTATTGTTTTTGATAATAAAACGCCCATCCCTAGAATTGATCACTCTTTTTGGCCCTGTTCAAAAGAAACCACGATAATGGACTTTTGAATGATTGAAAACCGATGGAACACTTCCTCAGTGCTATATATAGGCAGATCGACAGATACCACGCAAATACCAAGAAATTGTTTTTGTAATCTCATATTTATGATTCAAAAATAAATACTGCTTGTGATACTTTGGTACCATGTGATAATCACAAGCACTGATTCGCTCCATTAATACTGATGAAAATGCCTCTGACAATGTCATCAACCAAATATAATATAGAAATGATTTTAGGAACCGCGACTATACTAGTGTTTTTATTTTATGTGTAAATGGGGCCAGATCCTGGATTGTGATATAAACGTAGCTGTAGAAAAGGTTTATTTAGTTTTAAATCTTTGCTTAAATGATTTTATACCTTATAAAAGTTAAATAAAAAGGAATTTCCAGTTTGCTTTAGCCATGAACTAAAAAGTCTTATCATTGAAAAAAAAAGGCTTATAAGGAGATGTCAAAGAATTGTTACGATCATTACATAACATAAACAGAACAAAGTATTATTAAAGACCACAAATATTTCTGGAAGTATGTAAATTAAAAAAAAAAGAAAAAGATCAGAACAATATTCCTTTACTGGTTAAGTTTAATGACAAGGAATTCACTAATTCCTTTGCTATCGCTAATGCCTTTCCAAACATTTTTCCACAATATACACTACCGACAACAATAAAATAATTAGTAAATCCCTCTCTTTCAATAATGTTACCATACATTCATATGATTTTAAAATTTCTAAGGTACTTAAAATACTAGAGAATATTGATACAAGTAAAGGTCCAGGTCCTGATTGCAAGCCTTCTGAATTAAAAAAAAATGTGTTCTCTTTCAGTAATTCTGTCTCTAATTGAATATTTCCTTCTATCTGGAAAAATAGTTTTTTTCCAAATGACATTAAAAGCGGTTCCTTAATGACGATTGACATGTCCAAAAGGTGTACTTTTACTGCCTAGGTTTAAATACGAAAATAACACAATTATGCCTTCTCCGGAAACTTTTAATGTCATTAGGTGAAAAAAGTATAGGTTTCATATGGCCGAAAAGCAGATTTAATATCTTGGCTGAAACGCCACCAGTGAAATTAAATCTTGCGATTTTCTGGCTAGTCATAAATTACAGACCAATTTCTAAAATATCTCTTATTCCTAAAATAATGGTCGTATTAATTGGAGAATACGTGGAGGGTTCACTTAAAAATGTCATTATACATATCCAACATGCTTTTATAAAGAAGAAATCAATCAGCACGCTGTATACAAATTTTGTTTCTGAGAAACTCGAAGAAGGATATGATGTGGATGCCAGGTACACAAGTTTTTCAAAGGGGTTTCACTGGATTTTCAGGTGCACTATCAATGTTACCTCGGGTATACCCCAAGGAGGTCATCTATCACACTTTTTATTTAATATTTTTATAAATGATGTAGGATAATGTTTTCAATATCCTAAATTTATGTTATATGCTGATAATTTGAAAATCTTTAAAGACATAAAACTCAAGTGTTCAAAAAATCTTCAAGATCTTGATAAATTCCACAGCAGGTGTAATATAATTCAGATGATTCCTAATATAAACCGGAAAATATAACTGTATGTTCTTCCTTAAACTGTAATAAATTAACTGTGTGTAATTATCTGGGTCGTACACTGGATCTCATTTTCATCGACAACACTGACAATCATTCTATGTCGCCCAGCCCCAACGAACTCGTTAAGATTAATAATCATCATCCTGCGATTTTGGGTTTGTTCGATCTCCTGTATATTCCAGTCCTTAAAAATAACAATACTTAATACTATAAGCGTTTATCAGTCTCACAAGTCAATCTATGCTGAACTTAATGATTTTTACAGACCGATCTTTTCTCACGGTTCTTCACCGTTTTTATGAACTGCTCTACGAAGCTGTTGAGACTCACGTTGCTATGACCACAATCAAGAGTGGGAAGTATCTTAAATTGTTTGATAATCATCTTTGGAAACTTATAGTCCGCAAAAACAGGCTTCACCAAAAGTACAAGATATCTGATTTAAATCGTGATTAGGAGTGTACGTCAAAAGTGAAATTTATAACAGACTTGTGTTATCTTATGTACGTGACAAACACTGAGCACTTAATTATCAGCAACATAAAAAACTTGGGGTCATTTGTTAAAAATCTCACATCCGGCTCTTATCTTCCAAGCAAAATGACCTAAAATGGCATGGATGCTAGTACCACGGATAATATCTCAAACACGTTTTTTTCGTCACTTTCAAGCCTGTTATTCTGATTACCCTCTCACCGGCCTCTCGAACATTTAGCCAGTAGATGTTGCCACAAATTTATCAATGGATAGGTGTACCATCTTGGAAATAAGCGGAAAGTTGCCTCATTCGATGTATCAAAGAAAGCGGGTCCTGATAGCCTGTTACCACAATTCCTTAAAAATTGTTCCCAATAACCCGCATATGTAAAATGTTTCAGAAATTCTTTAGACTATGGCCACTTCCCGGCAATTTCGAAAAATTCCGGCCTCCAACCTATTAGGCGGTCCAACAAAACAGCTGACTGCTGTCAATATGGCTGGCGTAGGACAAACATTATGTTGTTCCGTTATGAGTCCATGATAATTTAAAAGCAAATTTCAAGTATTTTTATAAATATTTAGTGCATTTTCTTATACGGAACTATTTTTTACGATTGTATGTTTGCTTTAAACTTAGTTATTACAAGTGAATACTTTTTGAAGCTTCGAAAATATTTTTATAATTAAAAATTGGATCCTTTTGTATTGTGGAGTCAAAAGACTCTCCCCCAGTGACATATATGTTGCTTATCCAGTTGTTCAATTTAAATTATGTATATTCAAGTTATACTTAGTTCAATCTGTGTTTAATATTTTGTTCTGCACTCAGTATATATATATATATATATATATATATATATATATATATATATATATATATATATATATATATATATATATATATATATATATATATATATATATATATATATATGTGTGTATATATATATATATATATATTAGGGTTGACAGTCCGTTGTTTTTAAACAGTCCTTTTGTCTGGTCCGTTTTAGTCCTTTGTCCGTTATTTTTATAACCTTTTACAACTTAAAAAATAAATAAAAAAATACCACAGCAAAATACGGTTCTAAACACGGTCCTAAATATTATATTATTTTTTTAAGTGCATGGCGTCATCTATGTGTAGTCAGGTAAGGTATAAGGTTTTCGACACTGGGATAGATGGGATTCCCCTATATAAGTCATTGTAAAATCATTTGTTTTAATATATAAATAAAGAAAGGTTAGATCAATATTTGCAGACAAAGTGTAATGTTATGTGCAGTTCCTAAATCAGTTAGACTCGAATTTTGCAGTTAGAAATAAACATATTCAGGTAAGGACTGTTTTTTTTTAATGCTAAAATGAACCTAGTTAAATTTATTTTAACTTTCTAATATGTATAGTTATTAGTTAGCATGGGTTTTTGTTTGATATTTTATTATAGTAAAGCTAAAGCATATTATTTTTTTTTAGCTTTAATATTTAACAATGGAGAAACGCAAATGCAAATATTTTGCGGATTTAGAAAAAGACTTTCCCTTTATTAAAAAAGGCAAATTTGAAAACATGGCCAAATGTACAAGATGTAACACTGAATTCCCGATTGCTCAAGGTGGTCGACGTGACATAATTCAGCATAGTATCACTAAGAAACACAAGACAATTTCTAATGCTACAAATATAAGCAAAGTTGTAAATTCATTTTTCAAAAAAGTGGAACCTACAGATAGTGATTTAATTTGTGCAGCAAAAGAAGCAGCTTTCGCTTATTATAGTGCTCAGCATGATTTTAGTTTTAATTCATCTATCTGTACCTCAAAACTAATTAATAATTTGTATGATTCAAAATTTTGTAGCGCCAAAACTAAAACTCAAGCAATTATAGTTGGTGTTATTGCTCCAGATATTTTTGATGAATTATTGGGAAACATGCAACTTGCAAACTTTATTACCATAACTATTGACGCTTCAAATAGACTGGATAAAAATTAGTTCCAATTATGGTAAGGCATATGTTTGAAAATAAAGTGTATACGAAATTATTAGAATTTCTTGATTTGCCAGGCGAATCGTCAGATATTTTAACTGACTATGTTTTTAAAACATTAAAAAACATAAATTAACTAAAAAAGTAATTTGTTTTTGTGCTGACAACACGAACACGAATTTTGGGGGTGCTAAAAGGAAAGGCACAGGAAATGTTTTTACTAAATTACAAAATAAGTTAGGTCATAAATTGATAGGAATTGGATGTGCAGCACATATTGTGCATAACTGCATACAAAACGCTGTAAATAAACTTCCTCTTTTAGATATTGAATTTATTGTAAAAATATTTAAATACTTTTCAATTTATACAGTAAGAACAGAAAGATTAAAAGAATTTTGTGAATTTGCGGAAGTAGAATATAAAAAAGTCCTTAGTCATTCCTCTACTAGATTTTTAAGTTTACTTCCTGCAATTCACAGAATTCTACAAATATTTGATGGTCTTAAATCTTTTTTTTATCCGAAGAAAATTGCCCTAATATTTTAAAAAATTTCTTTGAAGATCCTACGAATGAATTTTTTTTTTGTTTTATTCATGGTATATTGGAGCTCTTTAATCACACAGTATTAAAAATGGAAGCAGAACAACCCACTGCAGTCGAAATTTATGCATGGTATCAAGATTTGGCAGCAAAACTAGAGGAAAGGCAAAAACAAAGATTTGTACCATTCTTGGCTCAGCAATTTTTAAACAAAAATAAAGATCTTGATTCCCAAAAAGTCTTCTTGTTATTGATAATTTTTACCAAAACTGTTTAACATATCTGAGTTTATGGGAGCACAATTTTCACGAAATGAAAAATTTTTAATTCTCACTATTAAAGAGAGAACTTGAATGGTCTTCTATAAACACTACTGCAGGAATAATTAATAGTCAATTTACTAGCAATATACTTATTAATATTGATGATTTATTAGATGAAGTTACTCAAGTAAACAACATTTTAAAAAACATAAAACAAGATTTGGATAAATTAATTATTCCTGCAGAGAAATGGAAAGCCTTTTTGATAGGTCAGAAGTTAATAGCTTATTAAACATAAAAAAGATGGTGGAATTTACATTATGCCTGCCTGGAACATCGGCTGCGGTGGAAAGGATTTTTTCTTTAATGAATAATATTTGGAGACCAGAGAGAGGTAGGCTTGATGTTTCAACGGTAAAATCCTTGATTCAGATAAAAGTTAACTCAGATTTGGACTGTCTATCCTTTTATAATAAAATAAAAACTCAGAAAGACTTTTTAAAAAAAATCATATCATCTGAAAAATATCATTGGTTTAAAGAAGTAAAAGCCGGTGAAACATCTGCTCTCTGATCTGATCTCGAAATATTATTTAGGTATGATTAATTGACTTTGGATTTTGTTTTCTGTGGTTACTTAATTCCATTTGTTTACTGAAAAAGAGTTTAATTTGTGTTTATGTATTTCTCGTTGCGTTTGTTTCTTTTTTTTATGTCTATGTTTACTGATCATAAAATAAATATATTATTTATTTTTAATAATTTGTTTTGTTTTATTTACAACCAAAAATTACCCGGTGCCCCAGACCGCGCCTAACGTTCAAGGCTTTTTTTTTGTCAAACATTGATCAAGGCCGTCCGTCCGTTATTTTCTCAAAAAATATATGGCAACCCTATATATATATATATATATATATATATATATATATATATATATATATATATATATATATATAATATACATATCAATAAAACAAACATGTTTTTATTTAAATAAATTGTCATGCATGTCAGAGTGAATAGAATATGAATAAAAAGTTGTCTTTACAATAAACCTGATGACGAGTGTAAAGGAACTGATTTTTTATCAGCATAATGAAACCTTTACCCTTTACTAGACTTACACTTACTTGTGTCTAGAAAAACTTATATACTCGCACTCTAGGACAGGATTATTCCATTGAGAAAAAAAAATAGTTACATTTTGTTCCCGCCTAATTTTTTTGAGAAGTTATCGAGAAAGTCAAAATTTTGAAAAGTGTCCAAGCCTTTATCCTACTTGTAATCCAGAGTACGGAATTTCCACCTTTCATAATTTAAGAACTTCTGTCTGGTCCTCCATAGGTTTTGCCGAGAGACACTTTTGGCAAATCTTAATATTAAGTAAATAATCACCCTGTATATGGTTATTGTAGCTTCATTTATACATAAATAAATTCTACAAAAACTATACGCCACAGCTACCACACTCATGCTAGGATAATATCAATATAAAAACGTACATTATTATTTAGTACCCAAAGTACGTAATAAACATCCAGCTTCCACATATGATAAATTCACTAAGTTTGAGATCGAATATAAAAAAAATATTTATTACTCTTATAATGAATTTAAGAACTATGAGTTTTTAAGTTGGATTACCTCACTCCCAAACAAAAAAATAATTACAGTTACATAAAGGTTAAAAATATTTAAAAAATCTCTTTCAAAATGGTACATGCAAATACTGATAATTATTTAGTCCCCTAAAACATATAAAAATAATACAGCATTAAAATATGTAACAGTACAAAATGTAATATAACTTTTTCAAAGAACGATTAGATTTTTAATCAGTCTCGATTGAGAATCATAATAATTGTTAACTAGCTGGATTAATTACAATTTTTTAATAAATGATTAATATGAAATGTTTTGCACACACTTGGGCCCAATTTAATTTAGTAGTACCTAAATCCTCTTCTTATTGCTGTAATCCACTTCAGCCACATCGACGAAAGTTCATTCAATGGTTTTCATATCTAAAATTGAAAATTTTTGAAACTTACAAATAAAAGTAACATTATGTTTTGTCCCTCTACATCCACAATTTGCAATGCAACAAAAAGAAGGCATTTTAAGGTAAAAAAATAGAAATAAATAACCAAACTCCCATATACTTCCATGTAAAAATTCCATTTGTTTGTCCTACGCCCGTCAAAAACAGCCGATCGGTGACGTTCAACTGACAGATCGTTGGAGTGCCCAATTTTTAAGTTAGGTTATAGAACAAATATGGGGAATTATCGTGGAATACTGATTCTTTTATGCATTCCAAAGTTGCTGGAAGCCATCATAACAGACGAGATTTTAAATATCTTTATATCATTCCCGAACAGCATTGGTTTTATACGGGGCGCTCAACAGCAGCCAACTTAGGCGTATACCAAAACTTCTTAGTTCGGTAAAGTCTGGCATAGAAATGGATACTATTTACACCGACTTGTGTAAAGTAATTGATAATGTATGTCATCTTTTTCTTATTAAAAAGCTGCCTGACATTGGTATTTCCAGTCAATACCTGAAATTCATTAAATCTCATACATCAATAAATCAAACCTTATGTAGGTAATTATTAATAAATCAACTTCAGCTCTCCTAAACAAATATGCAACATTCGGCAACCATGTGAGAATCTGACAGTGATAGCTTTCTTTTCATTTACATTTTTAACCCGTTTTTAAAAACTTGTGAGATATTATATTTCTAAACTAAAAAATTCGGGGAATTATAAAAAAAATCCTGCACTAAAAAATATTTTCTGTATAATCTGCAATGCCAGCAAGGAGAGTAAGCTGTTTTCAAAATTCACGGGTAAAAAACTTGCTTCGTACTACTGAGTCGCTACTATACATAAAACAAATAATATATATATATATATATTCAAAAAAACATATTACAAAATAACTTTTAGTAGTCGCTTCATAATTGAATCACAAATTAGAATATACCTAAAGAATCAATCAGTGCCGGACCGACGTTTTTTTTTAGTGAACCGAGATGACAGATTTGCGCCCTTGTCTCTCGAGTCCTTACACAAAGTCAAAAAAGCCGGTAGGTATAGGTATATGGAATTTTTTTAAAACGATAGCGGCGGCCAACCGACAGAGCTTCTTAGTATGCAACATGGTTGACACTTACAGGTGCAAATAATCAAATTTGTATGGCGCCCTTCGTTGCAATACGAGTATCGGGGATTCACAGATATGTATGAATATACATTTTTGAGAATTATTGTCTAATACGTAGGTATCTACGGTATCTAAAGGGTTCTACGTCAGGGTCGCAAGTTTTTGGGGGCGCAAATCGCATCTCCGCCTATAGACTTTTTTGGTTTTTAATTTCTTTCTTTTACTTTGATTGATCTATGTGTTTTTTCTACTAGTATTTCTGCCCTACCCAAAGCAAATAACAACTTAAAATAAACCATCAGTTCAGTAATTATTTTGCATTTTCGCTCCCTATACCCTATAGAAGTTCTGTCCGATTAATCTTTACCGGCGTAAAGCGCTCCGCTGCAACAGAAATGAACCTGCTGGTGAAGTCCAAGTAAAAATAAAAGGCTGTTTGCCTGTTTGGTGCGCATTAAAGTCTATACACACGGTGACACGGTTTTCGTTACCTATTGGAATGACAGTCAACAATGTTGTCATTAAAGTAATTTTGCAAATTTTATAAGTAATCACTTATAATTCTAAGTAATAAGTATAACTATATTAAATAAAGTAAAAATAGACATTTAGTTAAATTAATCAAAAAATAAAATTTCTGTTATTTTTTTATAAATTTCCTAATAATCAAATTTCAGTATACCTTTTTTAGCACACCATTACAACATTAAAATGCCGCAAAAATGAATTATATCTATTTATTCTAAATAATCAATGAGAGCCTGTTCTCTTCCTATTAAGAGCGGCGCCCAGCTGTTTTAACTTATATTTGTATAATCCAGGTAACCTCATACTTTCTTTAAACGCTTGAAATTATGTACCTGCAGTAACAGTAATTAAAAGCTCATTTTATATGTGTTAATTATTGAGCCAGTTCACTATTTTAAAATCTTATTATGGTCTGGATTCACTTACTTAAGTTCCTTTGATTCATTAGATCCTATTAACTAGATCCCTATATTAAAAAATTAATTTATAATGTAGTTAATTATTCTCAGAATTTACTAATACAATGGTTCCTATATCTATATATAGGGAAAGACATGTTTCTTAATAACAGAATAACGCATGAAACTTACGATAAAATATTATACTTGTTTAAATACACCAATAAATTGTGTTTCTTTTCACAAAAAGGAATCACCAGAACTTGTACACACAGGCACCAGTATGCAAATATTTTTCTATCTTTTCGCTGTGCTGTATAATCCATTTCCGCCCGTTCCCGAAAAACATACTGAAATGATTAAAGCTTTGATTAAATTATTCCGACGACATACCGATAAAATTCGACTTGCTCCCGTTGTAAATATTTTCCAACGGTAATTACGGCTTCTCGCAGTTTTTCATAAGTTTCGACATTTTGATACTTTTTATAAATAAAATGAGAATGGTAGTTTCAGGCGTAACCGGAGGGAGCCTTCGGCCTCACTTAGGATATGAGAAAACTCTGATTTTCCTAGTTCACCATTACATTTATACCCAATTCCGCATATAAATCTGTTAGAATTTACCATTTAGAAGGCGCGCTCTTCGAATTCAGTCCTTACAGTTTCCACATATTCCTGAGCTAATAATCCGAAGTTACTTCAGATTTACCGGGCCTTCGTGATGTTTTCTCTATGTTTCTGGAGGTTTCGTCTCACGATTTAGGTCTTTGCCCCGCTGGTAGCAACTTATTGAGCATCTTAATTATATTAATTTCGCGGTTGGACTGTGTTTGTATTTATTTAGTCATATTTTGTAGAAAATTTTTGATCCTAATATATACGGTAAATTCCCATTTATCACACCACACCCTCCTTGATTCGAAAATTTGGAACCATTTTCCAAATATAAATAAAAATAAAATTCCATTATAACTAAACTATTGTTTTCATCTTAAGTACTCAGCGCGATCATCCCGCGACGACAGAGCAACCGATTTCACTTTGGTTATGTAACCAGGTGACCCGAATTGTATCACAATAGCCGCTACGCACTTTGTAACGTTTTGTATCGGTGCATGTTCCTAAACTGGGCCGCTGGAATTCGAACTGTTATCTTCGTGCATTATTTGAACGACAGATCTTAACATAACTCTCGGCAACTGTGGGAATTTTAACAGCAAATAACATTACGTAACGAGGAACTACATTTGAGACAGTTCGGCCATTTAATTTATAAGTTCTGCCCTTTTTACGTAATTTGCTGAGTTTGTATCGTAGTTAACGTTTGTAGTTCTTTGGTTTAAGTTTTTGTAAGTTGTGGAATTACAAAACTTCATAATATGGATTTAGTTTACAATAATCGTTAAGCGTTTCTTTTTTAAATACGCGTATGAAGAAAAACTTGATCTATTATTCCCGTAACGGTTGGATTGGAAAACTACCAATCTTTACATTTTGTACATTGCTATGCACACCACTTGAATGCCCAAAGCTGCATCTGTAAATAATCAAGTGCGCGTGTTTTTCGGAAATTTAAAAGAAATTCATAACTTTTTTGTAATTCTCCGTAACCCGTCATATATCAGGATACAATATTGCAGGCTTTAGAGAAAGGCTATTCAGTTGATTCAATATACTCTGATTTCTCGGAGGCCTTCGATAGGGTAGACCGTGAGATAATGTTAACGAAACTATGGATTGGGAGGTAAGCTCATGGACTAGCCAAATTCATACTTATTCAACAGAAGGCAAATAGTTAAAGTAAACAATTAATTTTTCTTCGATCCGTACTTGGCTATTACTCAGCGAAGTATTGCTTTATGCTGACGACTTAAAGATATTTAGTTGTATAAACTGTCTAGATTCGTCACAATAGCTGCGGGATGATCTCCTGAAATATGAAGTCTGGTGTAGGCAAAATAGAATGAACCTAAACATTAAAAAGTGTAAATATATATGAGCGCGTCCAAAATAAGTTCCTATGATATATAGTTTTTAAACTTAAGATTCCTCTTGAAAATGCCAATTATGAAGCTCTTCGAACGCTAATGGGATTAACTACTTTGTTACACCGTAGGAATAACTTTGACTCTTTGTTTACAAAGTTATAACTAGAATGGCAAATAGTCCGGAGTTGCTTGCGAGGTTTGGAATTCACGTTCCTACACGATGCAACACTATTTTAGCACTGGAACGCCATCGTACTTTGTATGGTCAGAATTCCAGTTTGAATAGGATGAAGGCCAATGCAAATAGTATTGAGCTAGATATTTTTAATTGTTCTTTGCATGGTCTGAAAAGGACATGTAATATTTTTAATTTGTAAAAGTGCAGTCATTAGGCATGTTTAGTGTTTTTAAGTGTTTTAGTCTCTTGACATAATTATTTTGATACTTACATGTTTTTTTAAATTATTGATAGTTCATGTTATTGTATTATATGTAGCTCTTTTTTGACATTGCTTATAATATTTTGTAGTTTTTTTAATAATGTATAACGAGAATATATGATTGGGCAAGTCTCGTAATAAATAAATAAACTTTAACTTATTTTTAATATTACAATTTTTAATATTTAAAATAGATTATATTTTTTTTATAAATAAAACTAGCTCTACATAAGACTGCAGAACACCTGTATAGTTTTATCACCAGCCTCGCTTTGGATACTAAATATTTCTTGAATTATTCAGACATTTTTTTGTTTATACATAAATAATTTAAAAACCAAAGTAAATTAATAAAAACTTCCAAAACATCCAAAGCATTGGCCCTGTCGTTTTATAACCGTAAATAACAGCTGGGTTTCTCATAGTTAAACCGGTGACGCAATATGATGACGTTTCGGTTAATACCAGAGGTTGCATTTACGTATTGGTTTTTATTTTAGTTTAATCCATAAGCCGCTTGGAAAATTAATGTCTGTAAACAGTAATTTATTGCTGCCAACGTCATGTTTTAGCTTCCTATTAATTCGTCGTTTATTTGGGCGGAGTATAAATAAGTGATCTACTGAGCATCAGTACTGTCAGTTAAAAACGCGAACGGAAACGCAGCATAGTATCAGAACATTTTTTTTCAGGAACCGGAACGGTATTGCTTCTGCGCTACCTAAAAAAACGCATCCTTATAATGGATGCGGTCCCGGTTTGTTGGTATCCCTGGTTAAATATCTCTAAAAGAAACAGTCAAAATAGTCTAGATCTAAATATTTTCTAATAATATGGCAGGGAAGAAAATAAAACCGAAAAACACCGCTAAAAAACCAGATTTAAAGAAATTAAGTCCTACTGCAGTGTTGTGTCCTATTTGTCGAACAATTCTAATCGAGCCAGTAACGCTTCCTTGTAACCATGTTTTTTGCAAACAGTGTTTTGATGGGACGATGGAGAACGCAAATTTGGTATGCCCTTTGTGCAGGCTCCGTGTTGGTTCTTGGTTTAGGAAAGCTAAGAGGGATGGTAAAACAGTTGATGATGAATTTTGGAAAGCTATTCAACAACAATATCCATTAGAAGTTAAAAATAAATACCAAGGAATAGACAATGATATTGAGAAAGGTATGTCATTTTTGTATTTGTTTACTATTTATGTAACTTTAATGTTAACGTATGTTTATAGTTTGCTTGCTATAGAACTACTTCTTAGCAAGACCAGTGAATTACTCAGTTTTTTGATTAAATGAAATAAAATGTTTTAGGAACCTAAATAATGTACCAAACTCTTTATTTATTAACATTGTCAAACACAAGGTGTAAAGTTAGGACACCTATTTTTTATACTTTGTTAAGTTTACCCTAACACCACAGTGAAAGTTGGATCTCAAAATTTACATCAAGATCTTTTATCCAACGTATAACTGGATAGTTTCTCTAGTAGTATTAGGAAAGACAATTAAGTTTTTGCCGTGTCCAAAGACACTACTGCTTAAGTCTAACTGGAGTCATTCACAGTGAGTTCTATGATTCAGTTTTAGAACAATTTTAAGATCATCAGAAAAAACTAGATATTCTTAATAAACATGTTAAATAAAAATGGTCCCAGATGTGAACTCTGTGTAACTCCAATACAGAATCAGTTATTCTTGACATATATATCTACTAATCTACCAGTTAAATAGTTATCTAACCATGTGAGATAAGACTTATCGACCCCAAGTAATTTAAGTTTGTAAAACAAAGTTTTATGATTCACATAGTCAAAGGCTTTGGACATCCTCACTGCAAAGCCTCTCAACAAATAATGATTGTAGGATAGCAGATTAAGCACTGTGGAAGACCTAACATGAAAACCTGTCATACTGAGGTGACGAGATAATCTTGCACAAATGTCTTAAACAGTTTTGAGATAGTGCTTGGAATGCTTATCGACCTGTAATTTGTTATAGAGGATCCATCCTTTCAATATAGTAAACCCATGAAGAGTCCATAGAATTTGTAAAATTTTCTAGAAAATTCTAAAATTTATAACATAATTAATGAAATAATTCAGTTGCATGTCCAGGAAAGCTGCAGCTTGTTGGTTAGTCTGTAATCCTTTAAGTGAGGCTAAATTATTTGTTATATACATTGACCAACATATTAAAATAAGATTAATTAAACAACAAAGTAAATCACAATATACATATTATCTTATAAAAAATTTTAGAAAGCAGCTCTGTCTTTTATGAGTGAGTAGTATTCGGTAAAGCTGTATAAATGATTTTCACGTGAAATTGTTTTTAACCCAATTTTAAATTGTCTAAAATTTAAATTTCTAAATTCTTCAGGTAGAGCATTCTATGACTTTATTTCCTCGTTCCTGAGTAATCTATTCTGAGACAGTACAACATTATTTTTTTTCTAGTATTATATGAATGCACATCAGCTGCCACAACATATTCAGATATATAATTTTTTTCAAAGATCAGATGATTGTAAATTATTAAAGAATACACTCCCATATTTTAAGTTCCTTAACCATGGTCTGTACTATAAAAACTATCTTTAGATGTGTATTAGTGGCTCCACTTCAAGCCCATAACGTATTACAGATTCAATAAAGCATATGTTGTAACGGCCGCCATATAACTAATTATTTTTTCCTTGTAGTATAAACCGATTTACTTAGTCTGTTACTCAAGTTTATATGTGATCAATCCATAACATGTTGCAGTGCAAAATAACACCAAGAAATTTAATAATATATTCTTCATTTAGTTTAATAAATTTTTTATCAAACACCAGAGAACTTGTTTTAGTTAGATTTAAAACTAATTTATTTTGTTGTAAACCACTCCTTTGCTCTTTGAACTATGATCTCAAGGACCAGAGTAGTGTCCTCCCCTCTTCCCACATTAGTACCAAATGTTGCATCATCTGCATAGATGATGTTGGTTAAGTTTTTATCAGTAAAAGCTTGTAATTGTAAATTGTCACTTTGTGTACAACTTGCAAACAATCAACTAAGTAACTGCAAATCTATACATTACCCATGCAATCAAAGGCAGCACTCAAATCACTAAAGACATACACCTTTAAAACTCAAAATCTCATGAGCTGTTAAAAGTCCATTTCCGAAACCATGCTGTTGTACAATAGTTTTATTGTTATTAAAAAATATCACTAGTTGGTTATGTATTAAAGTTTTCACAATGTTTGAAAATACTGGAAGCATAGATATTTGATGAAAATTTTGTGGGAGGCTCTTACTACCCTTTTTATATATAGGACATATTTTGGACATTTCCAATCTTAATGGAAAGTGCCCTTCCTCAACATATATATCAACTGCTAACATATATATCAACTGTTTTTTTATATCATTTGCGTCAGCTGGCCTAAAAAACTTCCACAACCATAAGAGCTAGTCATAAAGTTTTTAAGATCTGTTTTAATTGCAGGCAAACTTTTAGTAAAATTAACAGCTTATTTAACAAAGAAGCTGTTCAGTTCATTAGGAGTATCGTTCTCTGGCTCTATTTTTGTTTTTTTGCTACCTCTTTCCAGCAGTGTTGCCCCAATTTTCTTTTGATAATAGTGTTTCTTCTTTTTTTTTGATAATAGTTTTTCTTAGCCTCAATAAGTATTTTACTATAAGTTTTCTACATTTTTTACAACCTCTTGTGTAACTCATCTGGCTCCCCTCCTCAGAGCTCTTTACTTAATTCTAAAGGAAAGTGAAGGTTATAGTAAAAATGAAAAATATCATGAAAGTTGTTAAATTTTAAATCAATATTTTTCTCAATATAAACCTCTAGCTAATTTTATTTAGATAAATACAAAGCAAAACTATTATATTGGTTCTGACAGTATTTACAGTAAAACTAAAGACATTTTGTTGCCAATCATTTGGTCCGTGACCAGAACCACTTGAGCTTTATGGTCAGTGAATTAAATCAATTTCTAAGAACAATAGTCTCCTCAACAATCTGGTATTGCAGCTGCAAGAAATAAATGACCTTCTGTATGAGAAAATTCATGTACTAGAAGAAAAATCAGCAATTATGCAGGGAAAATTAGAATCGGCTCTTGAGGTTGAATTCTTTTAGTGATCGAGAGATAAAGCCAAGTAGCTTCAACCCTTTATTGCAAACATTCTCATTATGTAAATTAAAGTTCATTTTTTGGTCGAAAGTCACCCCAAGATCTCTCACAGAGTCAGCAGCACATAAAATATTAGAGTTTACTGAATAGTCGAATATAATAGGATCTTTAATTCGATAAAAATGAATTACAGTACATTTTTTTATGTTTAAAGTAAGTTTGTTAACTAAACACCATTCTCCAAAACGATTCAAATCCTGTTGCATGCTAATACAATCCTCATAACATGCAATAGACTTGTAGAGCTTGAAATCATCTGCATATAGAAGAAAATTTGCGTTGGTAATACATTTAGAAAGATCATTAATAAAAAGATTAAACAATAATGGGGATAGATGGCCCCCCTGTGGAACTCCAGAAGAAACAAGGATAGAAATAGATTGAAAATTAAATATCTTAACAACTTGTTTTCGGTTAGTCAGATAGCTATGGAACCAGGATAAAAGAGTTCCAGAAATTCCAAGTTCAGAAAGCTTAGCCAGCAAGATCACATGATCCACCTTGTCAAAGGCCTTGGAGAAATCAGTGTAGACTGCATCAACCTGACAATTACTCTCTAAAGCCTCCGACAAGTACTCAGTATATACAAGTAAGGTTGTCACTGTGGATCGGCCACTCAAAAATCCACGTTGTTCACAACACAAAGTTTTATTTAAATTGTATGAAATTTTATCTGTAACTATTTGCTCAAATATTTTACTAAATAAAGATATTTTAGAAATTGCTCGATAGTTTTCTATATTGCCTGGGTCACCACTTTTAAAAATTGGAGTGACAAAACTAGATTTCCATGCTTCAGGAAAGTATCCACGCTTTAGTGACATAGAGTATATCTTATAAAGAATAGGTGCCAGAACAAACCTGCAGTTGTAGATAAAGGTATAGGGTATATTATCAGGGCCCATTCCAAGCTTTGGGTTAAGCATCTCAATGTAATTGAAAACATCCATTAAAGAAATTTCTATGCAACCCAAGTTCAGTGAGGAATCAGTATGTATCGTTTTTTGTGACATATGACAGTTGGCATTTTCTGTATTGTAAACTAAACCAAAAAGGCAGCAAACAAGTTTGCTATCTCTTGTGGATCACTAGAGTATTTCTCTTGAAAAAACATTGAATTTGGTAATTCCAAGTGTTTTTTTTATTACGTTAAAACTTCCAAAATTCACCCGAATCACTCTGAATGGACTCCTCAATGTTTTTAATATGGTCATTACGAGTAACCAGTGACATTTCTTTGCATTGGCGCCTTATATTTATAAACTTTTCATAATCATCAATCGATCCGCTAATTTTTATGAAAGGCTTTTTTAAGAGTAATTAAGTTTTTTAGCTCTGGCGACATCCAACTTGGAAACTTAAAAGTTTTCGCTCTACAATTAGGAACATACAAATCAATTACAAACAAAAGAATATTGTAAAATATACATACACTAAGGTCAGGTGTGATGGAATCCAAGTTGCAAAAGTAGGCCATATCATTGAACTATAATTAAGGCAATAACTTATTGCAACAATGTCCAACACAGCTTTTTGATTGTTGTAAATATGGAGTGATAGTTTATAGAATCATCAAATTATTATTTATTTTATTAATTAGGTTAGTCTAAGTAGTTTTATACCATTGTAATTAGATTTAGAGAAAAGAGCAGAATAAAGTGTTACACAGTAAGGAGTGCACGCTGATTATTTTCTTAAGCATGTAGTTCGAACCAGAACAAGAAGATATTACATGGCGATCCTGCAGCCTATGTGCTTAAGTTAACAGTGCAAAAATATCATTATGGTGCTTTAGAAGAAAAGAAAAACATGGGAAAAACACAGTCAAAAGAAGAAGTTATAATTGCCCAGGCAGGCAACAGTGGTGGTACGACTGCAGAGGGTAGCAACAGTAACTATTCTCTTTGGCAAGTTTGCGGAGTTGTAGCTATAATGATAGCAGTTACCTTAATTGTTTTATGGTGTTGCCGTCGCAGTAAAAAGGAATTGGAAAGAAAAATACGTCTAGAAATTAGAAGAAGCCAAGACTTATAAAGTCGAGAAAAAAAGAAGACACTGGCCGAACCAATCCGGTGGCCAGCAACGAGGGCACGTGCTAGTGTGGCAAAAGGCCGCTAGTGCGCAACGTTGGGATTGATAAAGCCCCTAGTATTGGTGAATATGGACAGTATGGACTTATCTTAGGCGACTATGGACAATGAACATACTTAAGTATTAACATAATTAGTAAGTCATAGTTTTAGCACTATACAATTTTATTGGATATTATTTATTGCCTTAAATTTATTGATAATTATTTTATTTAATGAGTGTAGTAGATTTAATCGATTTGGATAAATTGAATAACATTATTTCATTATTTATCATAAATATAAAAAAGGAGTCATTAGAGCGTAGAGAATCTTTGGATAGGGTAAATAAATTAAGTAGCAACGTAGAAACATTAGAAAATAAATTTTTTCAGCTTAGAGATCAGTATAGTAAACAGGTGCATGACACCGATAAATTAGAACATTTTCAAAAATATGTATTAGAAATAAGAGAAAACATAGATAAAGCTAGATCTATTTTATCAGGTCGGTTAATTGCCATAAAAGATAAAAAAAAATTACAGCTCGCAGAGACTGATTTGGTTTTGGGCATTCATCCTAGTTCAACAATGAGTGAAAAATTTGATTTGCGAACCGCAGCTTCTTTGTTGCCATCTATGGATGGTACCGAAGAAACTACGAAAATGTTGATTGATGCTATTGAATTATATAACGACTTGCTTGACGACAACGGGCTAAAAATATGTTTTAAAGCCAAATTAACACAAAACGCGAAATTAAGATTACAAACGACGTATACTAATGTTGGTGCTTTGGTCACAGATATAAAAAACCAACTTCTTACAAAACAATCTGCACCAGCTTTAGCTAATCAGTTGCATAACGTTAGACAAGATACTAAAAGTATAGATGATTATGCGAAAACTATCGAGCAACTTTTATTAAATTTAACCTTAGCGCAAGCGGACGGTGATCAAAATTCGGCAAAAATTTTACAACCGGTGAATGAAAAATTGGCGATAAATGCTTTCGCGAATGGGTTAAAAAATTCAGATTTAAGAACAATAATAAAAGCTAGAAATTACAATAATTTAAAGGACGCGATAACTGGCGCTAAAGAAGAAAATTTAAATTTAACCCCAACTTATTCTAATAACTTATTTCATATGCGTGGGCGTCACCAATATCGAGGAAATCGGTCTAGAGGTAATTTTACAAATTATAGACAAATTCATAATTATAATCAATCTCGTAACCTGAGTAGGCAAAACTTTAATAATTACAATTTTAGCAGACAGCAAAATAATTCGCAGTACCAAGGCCGAGGTCGTTCCAGCTTTAGTAGGTCAAATTTTCGTCGAGGAGGTAGGCGTCAGCAGTTTTCAAATAATAGTGTATATTTTGTTGATAATGTGGAAAGTAGTAACATAAATAAAAACAGCGAGGAATCTCAAGGAAATAAGTTTTTTCGTTTCTAATAATTTAAATAATGATACAGCTAGTTTTCATATGAATGCTTTAAATTATGTGCGTGTCGGGTATGAAAGGGAAGAAATGATATTTTTATGTGACACTGGTGCAAGTATTTCTTGTTTTTTTGAGAATTATTTGAAAGATAGTAAAGTATTATAAATACAACTAATAAAATTAAAATTAAAGGAATTGCAGGCTCAACATATTCAGCTGGATCTGCAAATATTTTATTCACTATGAACAATGAATATATTTCTCATGATTTTACAATTATTAAAAGTTTCGATTCTAGTATACATGGAGTTCTAGGTTCAGATTTTTTCCTTAAGTACGGTGCAATTATCGATTATGAAAAGTTTTTATTTTCTTTTTGGCTTAATCAAAATAAGCAAATAACAGTACCTTTGGAGTCCAAAAATAATTTATATACTGTTATTCCACCCCGATGTGAAATAATTACACATTGCTGTACCAGTCTCACAGATGAATGTGTCATTTTAAATGATGAATTATGTGAGGGAGTGTTGATCGCAAATAGTATTGCAAGACCGAAAGATGGTAAAGTGGCTGTAAGGCTATTGAATGTGAATGAAAGAGAAATAAGATTGCGAAATTTTGAGCCTAAAGTTGAATATCTATCAAAATATGATGTTTATTCTTTTACAAAAAATAAAATCTCCGTTGACAGAGTTGATACAATTTTAGATCTTATAAATACAGAAGCCCTTAACGTAGAAGAGAGAAATTCTATACAAAAAATATGCGCTAAATATGCGGATGTTTTTCACTTAGAAAATGATTCATTAACAGTTACTAATTTATATAAGCAAAAAATAAGGTTAAAGGAGGACGCAACTCCAGTTTACGTTAAACCTTACAGGTTACCTTATGCTCAAAAAGAGGAAATTAATAACCAGGTGGACGATATGCTAAAAAAGGGTATTATAGAGGAAGCACACTCAGAGTGGTCTTCACCTCTTTTATTAGTTCCCAAAAAACCGGACAAAAATTGCGTTAAACGTCACAGATTGATAATAGATTTTAGGTTATGTAATCAACGCCTACAAAATGATGTATTTCCGCTATCGAATATTACGGAAATTCTAGATTCCCTATCTGGTGCGATTTATTTCTCGCACCTTGATTTAGCACAAGGATATTACCAATTAGAACTTGATCCTGAGAGTAGGCCCTGTACAGCCTTTACAACGGACAGAGGACAATTTCAAATGAAACGATTACCAATGGGTATGAAAATAAGTCCTAGTGCGTTCTCAAGGTTGATGACTGTAGCAATGGCGGGTTTAAATTACGAGGCATGTTTTGTTTATTTAGACGATTTGATAGTTTTTGGACATTCCTTACAGAATCATAATGAAAATTTAACTAAAATTCTACAACGCCTTAGACAAGTAAACCTTAAATTAAATCCTAGTAAATGTGAGTTCTTAAAAAAGGAAATTTTATATTTGGGTCATTTAATTTCATCTGAAGGTATATCACCTGATCCTGAAAAAACAAGGGTTATTTCTCAATATCCAGTTCCTAAAAATTGTGACGAAGCCAAACGATTAGTTGCATTTGCAAATTATTACAGGAAATTTATTAAAAATTTTGCAGAAATTGCTCACCCTTTAAATAAACTAGCTAGGAAAGGAATAGTTTTTAAATGGTCTGAAGAATGTCAAAACTCATTTGAAACTTTAAAACAGTCTCTTATTAGTCCGCCCTTGTTACAGTATCCAAATTTTTCAAAAGATAATCAATTTATTCTTAGAACCGATGCAAGTGGGTACGCGTTGGGGTCTGTATTGTCGAACTCAGATGACAGGCCTATTGCATTCGCTTCTAGAACTCTAAATAAAGCAGAAATAAACTATTGTACAATAGAGAAGGAATTATTAGCAATCGTTTGGTCATGTAAACATTTTAGACCATATTTATTTGGTAAAAAATTTATAATATTATCGGACCATCGTCCCTTAATATACTTATTTGGCATGACAAATCCTTCTAGTAGGCTCACAAAATTTAGGCTAACTCACTCACTCACTCATCACTCGTTCGGAGACAAAAAATAACAAAACAAAACCCAATATGACAAGTGATAATACTTCCATGGAAAACAGGATTGATCACCCTGTTGCAGTGGAAATATTAAAATACCCTAAAACTCAAATAATAGAACTACGGCCGGTACGTGAAAATGAATTTACGAAAATAAAGCTTAATAATAAATTAAAAACTGAATATGAAAATTTAATGTATGACGTCAATTCTAAGATAGTGTACATATCCCAGAAATACCGATCAACGTCGAACTTAGGTGAGTCGTTGAGGCATCTGTTATGTAAAAAACACGATATTCCGGAATTAATTATTATAAAAAATAATGAGTCTAATCAGTTTTTAAATGACATGCGCATGATTAAATGTAAAAACGAAATTTTCAAGGCAAATCTTAAACTCAGTATTATAAAAGATAAACAAAGGATAGAAAATAAGGAATTACGTCAGTTAATTCTTAATGACTTTCATACATTACCAACGGGAGGACATTCAGGGATAAACCGAATGTATAACAATATAAAAAGATATTACTTTTGGGTAACCATGAAGAATGACGTTGAGGATTTTGTCAAAAGGTGTGACGAATGTCAAAGGTACAAGCATTCAAAACCAAATAAACAACCTATGACAATATGATGGATGTATATACAGACCACCGTCCTGCTCAACTACTGACAACGTAAAATTTTGTGAGGCACTGGGAAGAGTGAGCGAGAGAGAAATATCCAAAATGATCTTTGGGGATTTTAATTACCCAGAGATTGATTGAAAAACAAGTAACACAGGCGAGTCATGCTGCAGAGGAATTCCTGTTTACCTATCATGACACCAGCCTATATCAGCTTATAGACTTTCCGACAAGACATCGACTAGACACCAATCCATCTCTCCTAGACTTGCTGTTGGTATCTGATGAAAAATTGGTTACAGACATTACTTCACAGCCACCAGTCGGAAAGAGTGACCATGTGGTTATTCTGGCCCACATCCAGGTGTGCCTGGATTTTAAACCAATAATCAAGGAAAAACACAAAAATTACTGGAAAGCCGACTACGAGCAAATTAACAGATACATTTCTGAGCACTTGGGTGATCTTGGAAGGGAAGGCTGCTATGAAGACTTTGAGGCAGTGGTATTGCATGTAGACACACATCATGTCCCCCTACAACAACATAAAAAGGTGTCAAAGAAGCCATGGGTCACAGAACAACATATTAAACTAATAAACAAAAAGAGAACACTCTGGCACCGTTTCAAGTCTAGCAAGGATGAGCAAGAGAAAAACAGATATCAAATCTTGTACAATAGTCTAAGGAATGACATAACTCAACACCTTCGAGAAGCGCGAGTGCAGTACGAGAACAACCTAGTCAACCAAGGACCGAAAAAATTTTACCAGTACTTAAACAACTCACTGGAATTAAGGCATGTAAACTTTGCACTATCCAATAGCAATGGTGAGACAGTAACTGACCCCTACAAGATTTCGGAGATATTTGCTGAACAGTTTTTCACAGTCTATGTCAAAGAGAACAACGGTTCACTCCCTGCATTAACACCTGAAACTAATTCAATAGTCTCGATAACAGACATTCACTTTACTGAGGAAAAGGTTGAAAAAGCCCTTGGTCACCTAAAATTGCAAGCAAGCCCTGGTCCTGATGGTGTTTCGCCAGTGCTGCTGAAGAACTGTAAGTCAGCATTAAGCAGACTACTGTCCCAAATTATGAATAGCTCTATGCAAACCTCAGAACTGGCCCCTAGCTGGAAGAAAGCTATTGTTATTCCTATATATAAGAAAGGAAATAAGTGCCTGGCCAGTAATTACCGTCCTATTAGCTTGACATCAATCCCCTGCAAAGTAATGGAAAAGATCATCGCTTGGGAACTAACAGAATTCCTAATGACCAACCACCAAAACCTCCTGGCAAATCAGCATGGTTTCTTGCCTCGACGCTCTGTTAGTTCCAACCTTGTTGCTAATTTGGAACTGTGGACCAAAGCGCAGGATGCTGGATATCCAGTAGACATAATATATCTGGACTTTGAAAAAGCCTTTGACACAGTGCCATTTGCAAGACTAATTTCAAAATTGCAGCACTATGGCGTGAAGGAAAACTGCTGGAGTGGATCAGGCAGTACATAACTGGTCGGACATTTCAAGTCCGGGTAAATGGGTGCCTGTCTTCAAACTACAAAGTGCTAAGTGGTGTGCCTCAGGGTTCAGTTCTGGGCCCCCTGCTGTTCTTGGTATATGTGTCCGACCTATCAGAGAAAATGATGTGCAATGTGAGTATGTTCACCGACGACACAAAAATCTTCTGTGATCCAACCATAGAGCATGGAGATCTGGTAGAAGACCTAGCCAAGCTGGAAAGTGGATGACAAATGACTGGTTGTTACGTCTTAACACCAACAAATGTACAACACTGCATATAGGCTATAATAACCCAAGACTGGAGTACAGCATTAATGGCACTACGTTAATATCCGTGGGTGAACAGAATGACCTGGGCGTAACCCTATCGGAATGCTTGAAATGGGAGAGTCAGGTGGCAAAGGTGGTAAAACGAGCCAACATGCTGGTATACATGATTCGCCGTGCATTCCGTGAGATGTCCCAGGAAACCCTGCTACAAGCATATAAGACCTACATTAGACCAATTTTAGAACACGCTGTGGTGGCATGGTCCCCATACTTTCGCAAGGATATAGACCTTTTGGAGCGAGTACAAAGACGTGCAACTAAGATCCCACCAACCCTAAGGAATCTTCCTTACGAAGAGAGGTTAAAACGTCTTGGTTTGACAACATTGGAGGAGAGACGGAGCCGGGGAGATCTCATAGAATGCTATAAAGTAATACATGGCCACTACTCTTGTGAGATAGATTTTTTCCATCGAAACACTAATACCAATTTAAGGGGACATTGCCTAAAACTGTGTTCAGAGAGGTGTCATAGACTCTCAAGAAAAGAGTTTATTACAAACCGTGTGGTGACCCAATGGAATAGCTTACCCGAGGACATTGTGACCGCACCCAGTGTGAATAGTTTTAAAAACAGACTAGACAGTTTTCTAAAACGCTAACTATAAAAGTGCAATAAAAACCAAAGCATGTGTAAATAGTGTATATATTAAAGAAATGTGCAGTCTTACCGGCTTTGCCGTCTACTGCCTGACTTTATTAATAATAATAATAATAATAATAATAATATCATCAACGGCTACTTCAGCATTTCAAAAAGTATACCTAGACTTAGTCGGTCCATTACCAGTTGATATTGAAAATAATCAATATATACTCACACTTCAATGTGAGCTAACAAAATTCGTGGAAGCATATCCGCTTCCCAATAAAGAGGCATTGACTGTTGCAAAGTCATTTGTAGAAAATTTTATTTTGCGTTACGGTATTCCTGTTTCTTGCGTAACAGACAAGGGAACCGAATTTTTATCTAATATATTTAAAGAATCTTGTAAGCTGCTTAAAATTAAACAATTAAATTCTACAGCATTTCACCATCAAACTTTAGGAGCCCTTGAGAATACCCATAAGCATTTGGGTGCATATCTACGCATGCAACTGTCGAAAGGAACTATTAACTGGAGCTCTTGGGTTCCTTATTGGTGTTTTTCATACAATAACAGTGTACACACGTCAACGCAGTACACACCTTATGAACTCGTATTTGGAAAATCCAGTAATATTCCATCTAACATCGTTAATCAAGTCGATCCAGTATATAATTTTTATGATTATCCTAAGGAACTCAAATTTCGGTTGCAAACAGCGTGGAATGACGCGAGAAATAATTTAATGACATCAAAAAATAAACGCAAAATTGAGTATGACAAAAACAATTGTAAAAGTCAAACTTATAATGTAGGAGATATGGTTTTAGTAGAAAATAACGGTAGAAATAATAAATTAGAAGCTTTATTTAATGGTCCATATCCAGTTTTGGAGGATAATGATCCAAATGTAGTGGTAAAAATTAAAAATAAGAATGTAGAAATACATAAAAATAGAATAAAACATTATTTTAGTTAATTCCACAAAGAAAAAAATCTATATGTATATATTTTTTTTTTTGCTTTTCGGGGAAGGTGTGATGGAATCCAAGTTGCAAAAGTAGGCCATATCATTGAACTATAATTAAAGCAATAACTTATTGCAACAATGTCCAACACAGCTTTTCGATTGTTGTAAATATGGAGTAATAGTTTATAGAATCATCAAATTATTATTTATTTTATTAATTAGGTTAGTCTAAGTAGTTTTATACCATTGTAATTAGATTTAGAGAAAAGAGCAGAATAAAGTGTTACACAGTAAGGAGTGCACGCTGATTATTTTCTTAAGCATGTAGTTCGAACCAGAACAAGAAGATATTACAATCACTATCAGACAGAATGTTGGCCCAGTCAAAACTAGATAAATACATGTTAATATCATTAAATGGTGCAAATCTAAAATTATAATAGCAATAGTCAAAACTTAAAGACTGATTTCTATTTGAAAGATGAACATTAAATTTAATTATTGGATGGTGCTGATCGCATTTCAAAATTGGCTCGTCAACCAACTCAACAGCCAAGTTCGGACTGCTGCTAAACACTAGATCTAGTATGTTTAAATTTGCATTTGATATTTGATTACACTGGTAAAAATTTAAGAATGCAAAATAATCTGATACACATTCAGCCTGTGGTGTTAATCTTCCCACTGCTCTAGTACCATCTTCCTCGTTCATCCAACTAATTTCAGGCAAATTGAAGTCTCCAGTCAGTATAGCATTATCACATTTGTGGTTCTGCAGAATAAAGTCAACACCTGCACAGTATTGTTGATATTTCAAAAGAGGGGATTTTGGTGGTAAATATACACAACCAAAAATAATAGAAATACAACCAACAGTAACTAACACAAATACCTGTTCCAGTGTGTTGTCACTAACAGGTAGTATGCTTGATTTTAAATGATTTTTAACAGCTATCATTACTCCTCCACCACGAGAGCAGTCACTGCTGCCTGAAGAATGGTCACATCGGTATATACAGTAACCATATAATTCAAACTCCTGACTATTCACTGAATCGGAGAGCCAAGTTTCAGTAAATATCAGCACATCATAGTCATCAACTGAGACAGTTTGTCGCAAATCAGAAAATTTGTTCATTAGGCTTCTTACATTTTGATAATAAACACCTAGGGTTACATCACTGTTATGTCTTGAGGAGAACTCTGAAAATTTTCAGATTTTTTATTAGTGTTTTTAAAATTTACTTTTTTAAAATTGAATCTTCTGACCATTACATAGGAGGGCCAAAAACTAGTTTCAAGCATTTGATCAGAGTAAATTGGATCAACGCCTACTTTAAATGAACTGCTAGGATCACCCTTTTTCAACAACTTCACAGATACAAGGTTTTCATCAGTGACTGCAAGTTTGTTTTTTATATATTCACAAACACATTTTTCTGATACATCTTTAGACATTCTCCCGACGTAGAACCATCGTTTAGAAGGAATACCTACAAACGCTCCATTATCTCCATGTTCAGCACTCGAGTGAGCAGCTGTACCCATGATAGACATATTTCTATATGTAGTATAATTATCTCGTGTGTTAGTCGGAAAATTACTGGTATGTTGGTTTAACTTCATCCCTGGTAGTACTTGATTAATACAGTTTTCAACTTGGCTAAGTGTAAAAACATGTTTATTTTGATCAATCTGGTTTTCTTTTGTTAGGTTATGATCACTTACGCATTTATGAGTTTCATGGTCTTGTCTTGCCTTTTTACTACCATTTGGCATTGACGTTCATTGATTTTCTTCGGGCTGATGAGATTTGGATCGTTCGACACGCTTATCTTCCGCGGAATCATTTGCCAAATAGCGATCCGAAAAGGCAGTAATATTTTTGACAGCTGAGATTTCACTAACCTCATTATTTTTAGAATTTTCCAATTTTTCTTCTAAAAATACGATTTTCTCTCTCAAAGGCTCATTTTTCTCCAGCAATTCTGTTACCAACGTTGTTAAATTAATTCAGGTTTTAATTCAGATATGGGCGCCAATGATAACATACAGAATAGTGAAGATGGAATAAAATATTGTTTTAAGTGCTGCAGAAACAAACTATGTTCGAACGTCGTATGTATACAGTGCCTCAATATATTTCATGGCAGCTGTATTGCTAGATCACCAAATCTGGTAGAGGTGGAGCCAGGAAGAATATTGTGTTCTAATGACTGCAGGAGGGCACAAAAAGGCAGATCAGGGGATAGGAATTGGCAAGAGGAGTACCAAGAACTGAAAAAACTTATTCAATCCAAAGAACTGGAAGTTGAAAGACAAATATGTGAAAGGGACAGTGAGACGGAGGAGCTGAGAAGAAACATGGATAAACTTCTCATCGAGATTAAAGAAAAAGATGAGCACATGAGGAGACACAGACGCACAACTCAGGACTTTACGGATGCGGTGATGATTGAAGAGGAAAAGTATGTGAAGGAAATAGAGACATGCAAAAGGGTCTTGAGTGATCGAGACAAAGAAATAGTGACACTGCTACACAACAAGGATTTACAGCTTCAGGACATCGACACACTCAGGAAGGAGCAAGAGAAATTAGTGCAAAGATGCAAACAACTAGAAATGGATGTGAAGAACAAGCAAATCTCAATTGATAAGCTAAATGTGGAAAACGGAAACTTTCTAAAGGACCTGAAAGAAACAAAACACCGGTTAACAGAAGCAGGGCAGGGAAAAAATAATGAAATATCGAAAGAATACGTACCAGTGAACAGAATGAGTGAATTGGAAAAACAAATAATGGAATTGCACGAAAAACTAAAGGATCAGTTAGAGAAGCGAATAGTGGAAAGAAAATTCTACTGCGATGACACAGAAAAATACAAGGAAAATTTAGCACAATTGGAAAGGAAACTTGGTAGGGTCAACGTAGTGAATGAGAGCCTAAAGAAGTCTCTAGAAAGAGTAGAAACAGAAAATAGAAATTTAAAAATAGAATGCACTAAGTCTTTAAGATGTGAGGTTACTAGTGATCCCCAGAATAAGACTAAACCAAAATCAAAATACAATCAAAATATTAGACCACAAGTACTCATTCTTGGAGGCATAAATGATTATAACTATGGCAAAATCTTTAAAACCATATCGGGAGGATCATTTGATACCAATTGCCAAAATTCAGACAGTGATTCACTTGAAGTAGTAACAAAACAACATGAAAAACTGACTAAACATTTCAACAAGACAGACTTCAAAATCATCATCTGTCATGCTGCCAATGCTAGGCAGGGGAAGAATGTAACATTGGAAGTAATACGCAGAATATTAAACATGTCAAAACATACCAACCTAATTCTTGTTTCGCCATTGTATATACCTGGCAAACCAGTACTTAATAAATTCATTGCCCAGGAAATTCAACTTATAAATGACCATGTGAAAAGTATTAATGGGATAACATATGTGAACAGTAATGACTTAATGAGACCATATCATGCTGATGGTGAGGGTAACATAAATGCTAGGGGAAAGTGGCACTTAATAAGGTATATATATGAGAATATCATCCAGAACTCCATGGAGACATACAGGGAAATCGCAAACTGTCCAGCTCAAAGTGCAGAAGATTCACAAGCTCTCCGCCTCTCAACTGCTGAAAATACGGAATATGCCATCAATCACACTTCAACGAATCTACAGAGGAGCAGGGAACGGACTACGAAAGCCACTCAAACTTATATGGTATCAGAAAACATATTGACTTTGAGTGCAAATGCGACTTCGAGTGCAAATGCAACTTCGAGTGCAAATGCAAAGGATGGACAAAACCAATCCTTTAAACTAATTAATAAGTCTGCTGGAAATAATGTGCAAGTTACCAGCGCTCAGAAAAGCCCAGAGAAAAGTAATTTTTTATACCCTCGCCTATCACAGCTCAATCTCGAAATGACAACACACAACTGACTTCTCAAAACACAAAGTGTGCAACGTTATCAGTGTACCATATAAACGTCCAATCACTACCTAACAAACTGAACAATCTTGAATTACTACTTGACGAACAGCGACCATACATACTGTGTGTAACGGAAACCTGGGTGACAGACGACGGGATGAATAGCATGACTTTACCTGGGTATAGCTTGACATCAAAATTCTGCAGAAAAATTTCGACTCACGGCGGAGCGGCAATATATGTAAGAGATCAAATCCAAGCTAGAGAAATTAAAGGGATAGGGCAACACAGCATAGAAACCGCCATAGAATGCTGCGCAGTCGAACTAAAAGATGGAAATGAGAAATATGTCATAATAGTAATCTACAGGCCACCCACTGGAAACATTGAAACCTTCATTACCCAAACAACCTCACTACTGACCGTTGCAACGAGTCTATCACCAAACATCATCTTATGCGGAGATCTTAATATAAACAGTCTCAATGAAAACCACATAGATTACAAATTACTGAAGGACTTGCTTGATTCGTTCGATCTACTGGACTACTGCAAACAGCCAACGCGTGTATTCTCCTCAAAAAAAGGTACTACAATCTCATCAATTGACTATATGACCATCAACATGTGTCAGACACAAGTGAGATGCGCAATATCTGAACCGCACATCTCTGACCATTACTTAACAGAAATGTACATAGATCATGGACAAAAAACGGATGAGACAACAACAAAAACCCACCGGAAAATCAGATCCCTAAAAGAAGAGAACATACATAACTTTAAGTCTAAATTGCAGAATGAAAACTGGGACGACATCCACATAGGAGACCTCGATGAAAGGTTCAACAATTTCCTGGGAACTGTCATGTGGCATTACGACATCGCTTGCCCCCTCAGAACAGTAGATGACAAAGCAAAGCAAAAAAACACATGGATGACGAGAGAACTGATGACACAAAGACAAGAACTGAAGGCCATCTACGACATGTCAAAACAAACACAATCCGATGAGCTCAAGGAACAGTACAAGAAAACTAGAAAGGAATACAGAAAGTGTATCACCGAGGCCAAAATCAATCATAACAAGAATAAAATAGACACAGCGACAAACACAGCAAAAACAATATGGAACATAATCAATGCAGAAACGGGCAGAAAAAAATCGAATAGGATAACCTCAATAAAGGTGAACGATGAGGTTATTACCGACCATCAGACAATCTCAAACTCCTTCGCGAATTTTTTTTCCACCATCGCCGATAAAACCCTGCGCAACCATTTTGGTCCAAACGTATCGATAATCCCAACTGTTAGCAATCAGGTCGAACATTCTATCTATCTACACCCAGTTACAGCCGACGAGGTTAAAACCACTATCCTATCTCTGAAAAATAAAAAATCAAGCGGATTCGACGGGATACCGACAACAATATTGAAAAAAGTATGCGACGAATTAAAGGATCCCCTACACACCCTGCTGAACCACTCAATAAAGCAGGGAAAATTTCCTAACATCTTAAAGCTGGCAACCATAGTCCCAGTATTCAAGAAGGGAAGTCATCACTTGATCGAAAACTACAGGCCTATATCATTATTGAGCTGCTTCAGTAAGGTTTTCGAGAGAATTGTATATAATAGAATAGAAGGCTTCCTAGAAAAACACAAAATAATAGGATCCAACCAACATGGCTTTCGGAAGGGGAAATCTACAGAATCTGCTTCTTTTGACCTCACAAATTTCATATTCCAAGAATTGGAAGAAAACCGTATTGTAGTGGGTCTATTCTTTGACCTATCTCGAGCCTTCGATACGTTGAACCTAAATTTTATAGCAGAAAAACTCTATTGCATAGGGATAAGAGGAAAGGCAAATTCCTGGATAATGTCTTTTCTAAAGGAGCGGAGGATAGCAGTGAGGATTGAAGACTGCCTATCAAACGAATATCCCATCAACATTGGAGCTGCCCAAGGATCGGTCTTGGCACCTCTTATATTCTTAATATTCATTAACGAACTGGACATACAGGACTTGACAATAAAATTGGCTGATGACACCAGTGTAATTGTATCGGGAATTAGCGAGCAGGAGCTACAAGACAAGATGAGTTCGGTCATAGATCAAATGAACCGCTGGTGCTTTTCAAACCAACTTATATTGAATGAGGACAAAACCGTACTAGTTCCATTCTACAAATCAGAGCCAAAAGTCAGTCTACCCCAGGCGGAGCCTGCTGTTAAATTCCTTGGATCATATGTAGACTCCAAACTATCATGGGAAAAACAAATAGATCATATCGCGTCAAAACTTAACAACGCATACTATGCACTCCTAAAATTGAGACAAGCTGTTCCTATACCAACCCTACTAACATCCTATTATGCACTAGCCTACCCCCATCTAAGCTACAACATAATGCTATGGGGAGCCTCTACAAGTATCAACCGGATACTAATAGGACAGAAGAGGATTATTCGATTAATATTCCGAATCAAACCTAGGTGCACTTGTAAAGAAGTCTTCAAGGACCACAACATCTTGACAGTGCCATGTATATATATGCTGAAGTGCTCGGTCTTTGTCTACATGAATCGAGAAAAATTCAAGATGATCTGTGAACATCACGAATACAATACCAGGCACAAAAACGACCTCGTGTTACCTCTTCATAAGTCTACATTTTATGAAAGGTCCCCATTTTACGCCTGTGCAAAAATATTCAACAAACTCCCATCCCACATAAAAGAAGCCAACACACTCAACCAATTTAAAAAGAAAGTTACGGGATACTTAGCAAAAAAGGCATATTACTCCCTAAAAGAATTCTTCACAGACGAAAATCGTTCCTGACAACACCCACGTTCCTTAGTATACAAAATGTGTGATATCTAAAGTACTGTCTTCCTGTATCAATTTAATCTTAGTCTATAATTGGATGTTCTTAGCGTGTCGTCTGTGTGTAGTCAGTGCTGCCTAAGTAATGTCTTTTTTTATATTTAATGTCTTTATATTTTATTTAATGTCTTTATATTATATCTAATGTCTTTTTATATTTTATTTAATGTCTTTTTATATCATATTTTTTGTACTTTCTATTTTATATCAAAACAAATACTATGACGAAACTATTGTCAATGTTTTTGACTTTAAAGTGAATAAAATTGAATTTGAATTTGAATTTGAAATGCGAGTCTTTATTCGTAAGGGCATCGCACTTTTCTTCAGCTGTTAAAGCCACGTGATCATCACGAAAACAATTAGGACACAATAAACGGTTATAGCCCACAATTCTAACATTCTTTATACGCACAACACATGCAGCATGATAAGTATTATCACACTTTTCACAAACTATGTCCGTTTTAGTATTTCGGTTGCAACTAGCACGGAACTATCTGAATTAGACACATTATCGGCCGCCATCTTTGGAACTGTATTGGGCTGTAATGGGTCTAATCTAAAATCCCCAAATCCTCAATCTAACAACAACAACAACAACAATAATGCCAAAAAAATCAACAAAAGCAATAAAAGAAAGTCGTCTCAAAGTTTGGGAAAAGTGGATATTACCTTGAGTCAAATGAATAGGGCAGTGGACTTGGCGATCTGCGGATCTAGAAACGACAGTAACCCTTCAGAATCTGCAGACAAGCCACCCTTTTCTGGTATGGTGCCTTCTGCCAGATTTAGCTCAAAAGGGATTGGGCTACCTTGCAGCGATACTGCAAATTATAACATTCTCTCAGATGATACCACTAATAAAACAAATAATAACATTGCGGACTCGGAAGTGAAATTACAGGGTGTTGAACGACATAAAGCTGATGATGGAGACGAGGATGGACCTGCCCTACTGGTTGTTGCTGAGAAGAGGTGGCTCTTTGTTGGTAGAGTGATTAACTCAGCCACCTGCATCTCTGTTTTGAATTACATTAAAGACAAAATTCCACACATAACAACCGACCAAGTAACTATACAAGACTTAAGAAGAGGAAGAGAGTATAGGTCTTTTAAGGTGGGGGTCCACTCCAGACTTTATTGATCTTCTGAGGAGCTGCACTTTCTGGCCTGAATATATTGAAATTAATGATTATCAAACTAATAGAAGAAAGTTTGGGGAACATTGCACCATTAATAATTCCCAATCAATATCATCGAACCACACTTACCACATTTACCACAACCGACGAAGACCTTCACCAACACAGTAAGGTCTGATCAAATAAATGCATATTACCAAAATGTTAATGGCCTAAGAACAAAATTGACTGAATTAAGCTGCAATATTGCTAACTGTGATTATGATGTGATAATGTTAACCGAGACCTCCCTTAATGATAGTATATCTAATGCAGAACTTAGTCTTTATAACTATAATATATACAGAAGAGATCGAAGTGTGTCTCTAACAGGAAAATCCAGAAACGGACGAGAATTGATTGCCTTACAAGCTGAGTCAGTGGTAGAAACGTTCCCATTTCTTAATCTTTTTCAAATTAACAATATTCCTAATGCTAATAATGTAATTCTTGATTTGGTTTTTAGTGATAATATGTACGACAGGGTAGAAATTGCAACTGACATTCTTTTAAATTGTGAAAGGCACCATCCTGCTTTAATTTTAATTCTTTTGGGTAATATTAAATGTAATATTATCGAATATGAAGATGAAATTTATGATTTTACTAGATCTGATTATAATGCTATTAATGACATTATTATTAATATTCACTGGGACTCTGTCCTCACATCTTGCCTAGAAAATGATGTGGTATATTTTTATAATTGTATAAATAACTTAATTCATTTGTATACACCTAAAAAAACTATTAAAAATAATTTCAAATTCCCACTATGGTTCAGTCCGGAGCTGAAAACTAGTATCATTTAAAGAAAAATTGCTCATGCAAAATTTAAAAGAACCAATTTACTCTCTGATTACTTGGAATTTAGTAATTTAAGATCCTTATGTAGATCTCTTTCTGATAAATGTTATTCTGATTATATCACTAAAACTGAGAGCGGTGTATGTGAGGACCCGAGAAGCTTTTGGAGATATGTCCACACTCTTATAAAGGATAATGAAATACCATCAATAATGAGTTACAGAGGTAGTTCAGGTAGGAATGGGAGAGATATTGCAGAACTCTTTGCAACTCACTTCTCTTCTGTGTATGTACCATCGGAGAATAGTCCATTCAAAAACACTGTGAACCTGAACAGTTTGTCACTGAACATCGTTGATATCTATCATAAACTGAGTCATATTGATACACATAAAGGGCCCGGTCCAGATGGACTTTCACCCTTGTTTCTTAGGAACTGCTCATTTGCTCTATCTAGACCTTTGTGGCTCATTTTCAATAAATCTCTCTCTACTGGACTCTTCCCTGAGCTTTGGAAGGCATACGTTACCCCAATTTTTAAGAGCCAGGGAAGTAAAAGTGATGTTGAAAATTATCGCCCTATTACCCGAATGTCACATTTACCAAAAGTTTTTGAATCCATTGTAAATGATTTTCTTACATATAAATTTAAAAATATCATCATACCTCAACAGCATGGATTCATTAGTGGCCGCTCTGTAACGACTAATTTACTGCTTTGTGAGGGGGCCATATCGAGGGCCTTGGAAGGAGGCAACTCTGTGGATAACATATATACTGACTTCTCCAAGGCCTTCGATAGGGTCAGTCATACCCTGCTAGTGCATAAACTTTCTGAGTACGGGGTGGGGGGCACACCTCTATCCTGGTTACATTCCTATTTGGTGGGAAGACAGCAGATTGTCAGGATTAAATCCATTTATTCTCGTACAATCGATGTCACCTCAGGTGTGCCGCAGGGGGGTCATCTCGCCCCTCTATTGTTCAATTTATTTATTAATGATGTTTGTTGTTGTTTTTATCATTGTCAATACCTGCTCTATGCAGACGACTTGAAAATTTTTGAAGTCCTTGATTCCTCAAGTTCAAGCAATGAGTTACGGGATGATCTTCTGAGGTTCGTACACTGGTGTGAATTGAATGATATGACTCTTAATGTGAAGAAATGTAAATATATGCAATTTTCTCATAAACAATACAGTCTAATATATACCATATAAACAATATTGTTGTTGATAAGGTTGATACTGTAAGGGATCTTAAGACTCTCTATATTGCATTTGTAAGAAGTCATTTAGAGAACAGCACTTGTGTCTGGTCCCCACACTTTGCTGTTCATATCAATGCGCTTGAGCGCATACAAAACAAATTTTTACGTTATATAGGTTTCAAGCTTTCCATACCTGGTGATGCAATCGAATATTCTACCATTATGAATTTATTAAATATTAAAACTTTAAATCAAAGACGGAAAAACTGTGATAAGCTGTTTATTTATAAATTAATTAACAATGTTATTCAGTGTGAGGATCTTCTTTACTTAGTGAACTTAAATGTTCCTGCAAGAAACTTGAGGCATGTGCCAACATTTTCTTTGGAGAGACATCGTACGATTTATGGACAATTTAACTCCATGAATCGTATGATGGCCTTTGCCAATGAACTTACCCTTGAGGTGTTCAGTTCCTCATTGGGTCAGATTGGGAATTCACTTCTATAGCCTCTAGTATATTTCTGATTTTGTTGTGGATGGTTGTAGGGAGAGATTGTGATTGATTTCTGTATTGGTATTCTTAAGTTAGGTATAAAATTTTATTAAGAAAAGGGAAAAAAAGCAAAAAAAAAAAGAAAAATTAAGTATATGTATATTTTTATCATGTTTATCTTTGTTATGTATGTTCAGTATAGGTATTATATGTTAAACATTTTATTTTATTATATGACAAAAAAAATGTAACAATAAATTATAGGTGTTTTAGATGTATCTATTAACAAAATTATCAATATACTTTGTATGTACGGTACTTTATTGTTAGGTATTAAGTGTTTATATGTTAGGTATTAAGTGTTTATATGTTTTTTTTTTACTATTGTAATTGGACCTGGTCCGTTGATGAATAAATAATAATAATAAAGTGGTTACTATCATGATATTTTAATTGGTGTAAAATTACAAAAAACATCTAAACAGTTCCCCTTTATATGAGTTGACTAATAGATATGCTGGGAGAGTCCATAAGACAGAAGCAGTTGAGTCACCCTTTGTGAATCACATTCTCTTGGTTTGTTCAAATCGAGGTTGAAATGCTCATTGAGTCCCCAGTAACCATGATCCTTGCCTTGAAACATGTTTTTTTTTGTTATATCTAATACCTGATTAAAGAAGTCAACAAATATATGGATATCTGTGGCAACATTGGGCAGTCTATATATTGAAATAACCAAGTATAGTTGCTTGACAAAACAGGCAGACATTTCACTAGTTTACATCTTGATGAGTTTATTGTATGAAGAGGTTGTGTAAAAAGAACGGCTAGAAACGGCCTAAAATCTTCTTAATTTGTTGGCCAATCTAAACCAAATTTGGTACAGTATTGTAAGGGGATATTGTGCCCCCAATGATGGTATCGGCATTGTTGCCACATGTCTACTTTTACAAAATCTAAAAAATTTTAATGTTTTATATGGAATACCTTGTATATATTTTTATTTTTTACATTTTACAGTAAATTTCTAATACTTTTGGTATGAATGTCTTATAAATAAATAGTTTTTGAAATAAAGATGTTTTTCAAAAACATTAAATAATAAATTATAACAAAACATTGTAAATCATCTCTGGTATCATTAACTTTATTTTATCCACCATATTAAGCTGTAATTCAGCCAGATCTTGGCTGGATTGGTTGCACAAATATTATTCTTCAAGTGTGCCCATAAAAAGTAATTGTTTAGTGCCAAATCGGGGGACCTAGGGGACCACTCAATAGGGTCTCTTCTAATCAATCCACCTGTCTGGAAATGTATTATTTAAAAATTCGCACACATTTACTCCAAAATGGGTTGGAAATATATAATTGCGTAATTACCCATTACGTTTTGGATAGCAGGCACTATTTGATTTTCCAAGAGCCGAAAGAGAAGATGTGATCACAAATATCCTTCAATAAAAAATGGTCCGATATTGTGGGTACCATCGAGCCCAGCCCATACATTCAGTTTTTCAGGATGTTGTGTATGATATTCTCTCATCCAAAGGGGAATTCCATTGGTCCAAAATCTGCAGTTTACCATGTATTTTCATCTTGGAAACTGCATGCCTAATTTTTCAAAAACATCAAGACGAAATAAATGCAGTCATTTTACTCAACGCGAAGCCCTCATATTACGCGTCCTCCAATACCAATCTCCTCCTTAATCAAAAGTTCTGTGATCTATAATAGTAAAAAAATATTTAATCATCTCCCTATCCACTTAAGGGAAATTAATTGCATCATGAAGTTTCGCAGAACTATTAAAAGGCTGCTAGTTTCGAGGGCTTATTATTCTGTGAATGAATATTTTTTAGACACGTTAGCATAAGAATAACGCCCGCTTGTTTGTTCTTTGTAATTGTTGGGTCCTGTATTATTTTATTCTGATGTTTATTTGCACTAATTGTCTTTGTCTTTATTGGTTTGTTAGTTCTATTATTTGCGTTGTATTTGTTAAGTAATATTTTATATATACAAGTTTTACTACCTTTTGTTTCTCGTTTGTTATTAGTATTTCTATTTTATATTTTAACTAGTTCTATTTGACTACTATTGTAATTTAATTTAATTTAATTTAAACGAGACAAGCTATTCTTAGTTACTATTGTAAATGAATTTATTTATATATATTTTTTCTTTTTTCTCCTGTTTAGTTGATTGTAAAGACTTTTAGTTTGTATGCTTTGTCCATAAGAACTTTTTGTACTTTTGACAATTCAATTTACTCAATTTCATACAATTTGTAAAATATATAATTGATCCAGTTGATTATATTGGTTTCATTATTAAACAATTTTAAGGAGTACCTAAATGCAAGAGCATTTGTATGTACTCATGCACTGTCTCTTCTTTGTTGATATTTTACATTATGCTATTACAATATAAGTCTATTTCTTATTATAAAAAATAAATATATTGAAGACTCAAATGAAACTAAGTATACATAGTAGCAATATAATGAGTTAGTATAAATGTGGATGGGGAAGGCATGGGGGTAACCACAAACCTGTATCAATCAATAAATATTTTATTGCTAAGTTAACAAGTAATTATAATTAGCACCTCCTCTTTTAATTTAAAAGAGCACAAAATGTGTCAAGGTTGTTATATATGTATGTTTTACTTTTTTTGTTAAATATTTTTATATTTATATGTTCTCTTATTTCATTAGGCAGCATGTTGTAAAATTTTATGGCCAGATAATCTAAAAATCGTAATTTGTTTTGGTGACATTAAGTGAGAGTTTATGGGAGTCAAGCCAGTTTTTAACTATAATAAAACCGCTTACTGCCTTTAGTCTTGTTTGTTCCCAAGTATCGCCTGAGAATATTAATGCTGTGTCATCTGCATATGATATTAATTTGCCGTTTATTTTTAAGTTTAAAAGCGAATTTAAATATGTTATAAAAAGTATAGGGCCTAGAATAGTACCCTGAGGAACACCTATTTTAATTTTTAATGGATCACTAATAGTATTATTTATTTTAACATGTTGACATCATTCTGACAGGTAGCTGGCAAAGACTTCCAACACTGCACCCCGTATCCCACACTGCATAAGGATATCAATCAGTTGGTCATGAGGAACAGTGTCAAACGCCTTTGAGAGGTCAAGAAAAATAGCCAAGCTTTTTTTACTGGTATTCAGGCTATTTACAACGTCTGATGTGAGGCAATACATGGCGTCTTATGTACAGGGTGATCAGTTAAGGGTAGCGAGCGGCCATATCTCATAAGATATTGGTCGTATAGATTTGAGAAAAAAAAATCATAATAAAAGTCGCCAAGAGAAATTGCTGAAAATTATTTTCGAGTTTGTCAAACGTCCGCTAGAGGGCGTAACAACCAACACCAAGTAGAAAAATGGGGTTTTTATAGAATTTTGCCTAATGAAAATATATCGATGATATCATTTTCATATTTAGTGACCATTTCCCTACACTTTTTGTCTAAAATGTTTTGTTCTATATATCAAAATAAAGCGGTGGGGGAAGTTCAATTGTTTTTTCAAACAAACCAAGATGTCTCTCGTTTCTTTTGACCGATTTTAGCAAACTTAGGCTCATATGAAAGAGCATAATTTGCACTACAAAACGCTTATTTGGTTTTGAATTTTTGACTTTTGCTGGCGTCGCTAGATGGCGTTAACTGAATTAGTAGCATATTTTTTAGTTTTTTTCAAAAAAAACAAATGTAATGGTATATTCATTTTTACATATTTTAAAAGGGGATAAATTTTTCTATAATTTAATGAAAATAATTTATCATCTACCTTTTTTTGAACCGTTGATATTGACCAAAATATTATTTTATTTTATTAAAAAATGGCACGCCACTGCTTTTTGTCAAAATAAAAATCATTTTCGTAATCACTTATTAGTTGCTAACAAAAAGAACCTATTGACTTTTTTTCGTTAGACGAACGGTTTTGGATTGAAAAAATAAGATGTTGTTGTTAGACAGTTTTATTAAGATTTTTCATTGTTTCTTTTTGTTAGCAACTAATAAGTGATTACGAAAATGATTTTTATTTTGACAAAAAGCAGTGGCGTGCCATTTTTTAATAAAATAAAATAATATTTTGGTCAATATCAACGGTTCAAAAAAAGGTAGATGATAAATTATTTTCATTAAATTATAGAGAAATTTATCCCCTTTTAAAATATGTAAAAATGAATATACCATTACATTTGTTTTTTTTGAGAAAAACTAAAAAATATGCTACTAATTCAGTTAACGCCATCTAGCGACGCCAGCAAAAGTCAAAAATTCAAAACCAAATAAGCGTTTTGTAGTGCAAATTATTCTCTTTCATATGAGCCTAAGTTTGCTAAAATCGGTCAAAAGAAACGGGAGACATCTTGGTTTGTTTGAAAAAACAATTGAACTTCCCCCACCGCTTTATTTTGATATATAGAACAAAACATTTTAGACAAAAAGTGTAGGGAAATGGTCACTAAATATGAAAATGATATCATCGATATATTTTCATTAGGCAAAATTCTATAAAAACCCCATTTTTCTACTTGGTGTTGGTTGTTACGCCCTCTAGCGGACGTTTGACAAACTCGAAAATAATTTTCAGCAATTTCTCTTGGCGACTTTTATCACGATTTTTTTTTCTCAAATCTATACGACCAATATCTTATGAGATATGGCCGCTCGCTACCATTAACTGATCACCCTGTACTTAGGCCTTCTGTAAAACCAAACTGTTTATCTGACAAAATATTAAACGTTTTGAAAAATTGGGTCAATCTATTCTTTAGGCACTTCTCAAAAATTTTTGAAAAATTATTTAAAAGGCTTATTGGTCGATAGTTTTCTATATTGCTTTTAGAGCCTGCTTTATATATGGGAGTAATTATTGTTCTATTCCTGTTTTGAAAGTTAAATTTATGATACGTGTTAAAGGCTTTATTATTTCCAAATGAACCATTTTTATAAATTTTGACGTTATTCCATCTTTACCGGGGGCACTATCGTTTTTCAGAGCATTAATTTGATTTATTACCTCAATTTCCGATACAGGTCTTAGATACATGGATGCCATATTACTAGTTTTTGTTTTAAAAGGATGTTTGGGTCTTTGTATCTGTTGTGCCCTTTTTATACCAATATTTTTAAAGTAATTGTTGCAGTAATTGGCCATCTCAAGATTATTTTGAAATGTCTTAGTGTCAGCTACAACAGCAAAAGGAGTGTTTGTTTTTTGTTATGAATATTTATAGCATCATTTATTAATTTATAAGTTTTTTTAATATTATTACAATTTTTTTCTATTTGTTGTTTATAAAATCTAAATTTTTGAGTTTTTATTAATTTGTTATGTTTATTTTGATATTTTTTGTATTGTATTTCTAACGGTATTGATTGATTTTTTAAGAGTTGTTTCTTTAGTTTATCTTTATGTTTAATAGAAGTAATTAGACCCTCTGTTATCCATTCCTTTATTTTCTTATTTTTTTTGCAATTGATATTAGGTTTTATTGTACATTCCTTTTTTATATTAATAAATGTATTGATAAACATATTCATTGCTTCCTCAGAACTATTTAGGTTAAGAATTTCACTCCAATCTTGTGCAGATATTGTCTGTTTAAATAAGTAATTATCTAGATAAGTATAAGTATCAGGGTTGATATCTCTATGCATATTTGTAGTTACACTTTCTTTCTTGTTGGGTATGTTTAAAAATACTGGCAAGTGATCAGTAAGATCACTTTCCAGTCTAAATGATTTAATATTTAGTCCCTGGTTTCTTAGCTTTTCTCTAACAAAAATATGGTCTAAGCAAGTTGCAGTATTATGCGTTATTTGTGGGTGAAATGATATAGACCATAAAGCTATTGATTGATTGATTGAAAACTATAAAGTCAAAAAATTGGTTATTTTGCTCCTACTTTGACATCATAACGTTTCAAAATTCCATTCTTCACATTTGGTTCTTTTGAGTTTGGTGAAACAAAAAATGTTTACTCAAGTTAAAGTTCATGCTAGATATATCCTTTGGAACCCTAGGTACAAATCACTGACAAAGTTCTCAAATAGAATGAACCAGAAATTTGTTTCAGCACTATATATAATCTTCTTCCATAGCTAGTTTAAAGTCATACAAAAGACAATTTAACACCACATTTCTCCATATATAAGGAGAACCCACAATTATTACATGTGTGTGTCAATTGGGGTGAAGTTTTAGCTCCTCTAATAATTTAATTGGTGGTTTATACTAAGCTTAACATTGGTTAAAGATTTAAAGAGCCCAGAGTAACCTTTTACACCAAACTTGTCGCCCCATAATCAATAGTTTTTTGGTAGGTTCAACAGAAGGTTCTCCTGTTTGATTTGGTGTATTGAATACTTTATATTTCACTTGTGTATTACTCTCACTCATTAAATTGTCTAACCAAAATTATTTCTGTGAAATAATAAAAAAAATCTCAAAATTTCCAGAAATGACCTTTGCAAACTACCTTGCATAATAAAACTAGTTTGAGTAATGTATATAGTGATAAAAATTCCACTACCAAGGTATATATGAAAATATATATATATAATATATAATAATATAATAATTTATCACACATATTGCCAAGCTACCAAGCAATCAGACTTGGAGTTTACCTAATGAGTTAACACACTTTAAATGATAAGAACAAAAGTGAACCAGTCAGCAGACGCTGCTATCCTCAGCGCCCATTTTTTAACGACAGTTCTCTCAAACTAAATCAAATTATTAAATTAGAAAAATACAGCTTTATCTGTATATTTGCTCTCGATGAATTTCTCTGATTCACTTAGACAGCTTCAACAAGCAACAGGTGAATTCGGGATTCTCGAGTGATTTAAACCTAATAGATTTAAATGATTAGAGGTCACTGAGTCCAGAAAACTTAGAACCTAGAGGGAAATCAAAAATAATTTGAAACAACGTTTTGAATAAAGCTAGCATCTCTGCAGGAGATTAATTCCGAAAGTATTGTGTTTGTTTTTTGTAGCTTTTGTTAATTTTAATTTCCATATTTGCACCCTTTAAATCATTCTTTAGTTTTTATACTAAGATATTAAGCTTTTGGTGTACATTACTGGTGAAATATATTGCATCCCATGTCTCATAAGCCAAGAATTTTTTAAAAATTTTTCCTCATTCAATTTATACATTATATTGTGTTCAGGTTTGCACAGCATAACCTATACTGCTTCTTTTTAATGGTGAAAGAATAGAAAAGTGATCAGTTACATCAGATTTAATGATAAACAATTTAATGTCACTTGTATCCGAATCCTTAAAAAATGGTAATATAAAAAAAAAGAGTTCAAATATCATCAGTTTCATTTGGATAAGTAGCATACTTATAGCACTTGTTTTCTCCATTTTTTCTAGCTGTAATATTTATTAACGTTTTTATTGTTCCTACATCCTACAAACAAATTGTACTCATATATTCCTGTTTTACATAAACTTCTTACCATCAATCTGATTTATGTCATCTTAATTATATATGGCAAGATAAAAGTTCAGTTTTTGTATCGTCCATGTTTCACTGAAAAGTATCAAATTAAAATAATATTTAAATTCATGAGTGAATAAACATAAATAAATAAATAAAAATATATTAATGGAATAGCCATTTACAATAAAATATACAATAAAAAAATTTATATATAACACAGTGCCACAAATATAGAACAAGTGACAAGATATAGCTAGTGAAAAAATACATCACATTAAGTAGGAAATAGTTAACATACCATTAAATTAAAGCATCAGTTTAAAAGCATAAACAACCACCAAGACACTTTTTTAAAGCTCTTCTAAATTGTGGCAAGTTCATATTAAACAAATTTATATAACTGGGCAGAGCATTGGCATCCGTGCCCATTCTGTCTATTGGAGTATTTATTAATAAGGTTGTTTTTGGATTTTTAAATAAGTTGCACAAGTCAAAATGTTTCCTTCTCTCTTCTAATAAGGGGAGACCCATTAATGAGTATAGCTCACCGTAATTAATAATTTCCACAGGTATGTGGATTCTAAATGCCATATGCCTTAAAAATCTTCTGTATATCTCTTCCAACTAGTCTATATGGCATTTGTGGTATGGCGACCACACGGTGGACTCATACTCAAGTACAGACTGTGCTATGGCACAAAAGACATCTCTGAAAGTATAGATATTACTGAAATCTCAAAATGTTAAAATAAATCAATTCAATTCATTGTATTCAATAATAGTTACATTGATATTGCTGATGAACTCAATAGATGAATCAATTACACAATACAACTTTAGTATCTATAGCATATCTATATCGTACAGTTTACATGTTCTATGCCTAAGTTTATTTATAACAAAAATGTTCACCAGTCTACTGACTATGCCCTTCCTAAAGGAAGGGCATAGCTTAAGACATAAAAAGTCCTTTTACATCTTGATTGCTAATGCCCTTTCAGAAAATATAAGCGCGAAGTGAAATGTAATAGGTGCTTATCTTAGTTTACAGATTATGAAATTTATATATTTATTTATTTATTTACGGATATACCATTTTACATAAGAAATAATAAACAGTAAAGCATTGCGTTAATTAATTACTAAAACTAATTACAATAAGAAATACTACCACAAAAATTCTAATTATTAATGACATTTAAGAATATAATAATCTCTACGTCTATGATGTCAGACGTCTCACGGCAGTTTTAAAGGTACTAACTGAGCCATGGATTGGCAGATTATACTTATTAAAATTACGTTGCATTCTATTAATTGGGCTATGCAAGCCATAATTTCGGGTGACGTTTTCTGGGTAAAATAAAAAATTGGAACGGGTTCGATGTAGGGCATGTAAAGATATTTTACTTAGTAAATAAGAACAGTCAACATGCCCATTAATTAATTTGAACAAAAAACACATATCGGCCTGCAACCTCCTACCCTGAAGTGAACACATACCCAAAATACTAAGAACACGGTTGTAATTTGAATGATTATCAATTTGGGGTATTCCCAGCTTAAAACTACATATTCGTAAAAATTTGTTTTGAACATTTTCTATTTAATTGATATGAATCTCATAAAAAGGAGACCACACCGGACTTGCATATTCCAGAATCGATCTTACGTACGAACAATACAATAATTTCATGACATGACATGAGAAATCAGTACTAAATCTAGAAATATAACCCAAAGACCTAGATGCTCGCTGTATCACACTCATGATATGGCCATTAAAAGTTAATCTACAATCAAACAAAACACCAAGGTCTTTAACCTCATGAACTCTTTCAAGTGTAGTGCCATTTATGATGTAATCAAATTGAATAGAATTACGTGATTTTGAGAAGGTAATGCATGAACATTTACTTGTATTTAAACTTAAACCATTTAAATTTGACCAGTGAACAAATAAGGTCACCTCTGACTGCAAATATTGGCAATCCAGAGAAGTAGATGTGTATTTAAATATTTTAAGGTCGTCAGCATACATAAGAAAAGAACTATGTGGTAAAAAGAATCTTAAATCGTTAACAAACAAAATAAATAATATGGGTCCACAATGGGAGCCTTGCGGGACGCCTGACGGTACTAAAATTTGATTTGATATAAAATTATTAATTCTAATACTTTGCGTCCGCCCAGTTAAAAAACTACTTAGCCATCTAAGAATGTGATCACCTAGCCCTAGTGCCTTAAGTTTAGCCAGTAATAGACCATGATTCACCCTATCGAACGCCTTCGAGAAATCGGTATAAATAACATCAACTTTATATCCCCTCTCGAAAGCGTTCAGCAAGTGGTTCACATAAGTTAATAGATTAGCTAGGGTAGACCGAGCAGGCTGAAAACCAAATTGTTCATCCATAATTACGCCTTTACAGCGCCAAGACAGCGAAGAAGACACCAATGAATCAAACAACTTTGTAATGGTTGACTGGATACAGATGCCTCTGTAATTTGTAACGACGCTGCGATTACCAGATATAAAAATAGGAGTAATGTATGAATGCTTCCAGAATTCAGGAAATACTCCAGAATTCAGCGAAAGATTAAAAAGAAAGTGTAGTGGTTTACTTAATGTGCAGACACATTTATTTAACAAGATAGGGGGTACCCCATCGGGACTAGAGGATGTTTTTGGATTAGATGATATTATTTTATGAAATATGTCAATTAAATCTATCTTTACTTCATTTAAATTAAGTACCTGAGAAAGGGTAGGATAGTATTCAGGTATTTCATAAGAGGCATCTGTATACACGGTTGAGAAATAATCGGCAAATAAATTTGCCGTTTCTTCACCATTATTGCTTGCTCTGTTATCAAAGTGCATACAGTTTGGATATCCGTTTGATTGTTTAAAATTATTAACATGTTTCCAAAATTCATTTGGGTTATTAATTAAATTTGATTCCATTCTGTGCACGTAAGATTGATAACACTCTTGTTCTAGAGCCCCACACTCCTCTCTAAGCCGCGAAAACAGCACATAGTCAGCAGGCAAATTTGAATTCTTATAGCGTTTATGCATAATTTTTTTCTCAACTATAAGTTGTCTGAGACGAGGGGAAAACCATGTTGGAAAATTGGAGCTCTTAAATTTTTTAATGGGTACAAATTGTGAAATACCCTGGTATATTATATTATAAAACCCATTAACTGCCTCATCGATATCATTTTTGTCAAGCAGTATTTCCCAATCGACTCAACTATTTTTGAAGTCATAATATTCTAAATTACATTTTAATGATTCAATTGAAGTCGAGAGAGGAATGTCACAGGAATAAGCAATATGATGGATACTAGTATTTAACAATAGATCATCAGCGGATTGCACAACAATATCATTTAAATTTGTAAAGCACAGGTCAAGAAAGATATTATTATTATTAGGAATATTTATCATTTGAAATAAATTAAGAAAGCTAAAAGAGTCACCTACAAGATTAGCAGCCGACAGCGGAGAACACTTAACACTAACACTATGAGCTTCATTAGACCATATGGCACTAGGGAGGTTGTAGTCACCAAACAGCACAAGAGCATGACCAGGATTCGCCTCGATTATGTCACCCACACCTCGGCAATGGTCACTGTAAACCTCATGAGGGGAATTAGGGGGGATATAAACTGCACCAAAAATTTATTTTTTGTTTCCCTGAGATAACGAACAGAACAATTGCTCAACGGATTTGACAGTGGTCTTGAGTTGTTTGGATTCAAGCTGGTTTCTAATGGCGATAAGTACTCCACCACCTCTAGATTTTAAACTTGTTTCAGAGTTCCTGTCAGTTCGATAGATGTCGAATCCAGGGATATTGACCTCATCGGCCGAGTGACCATCGGTGAGCCAAGTTTCAACTATAAGTAAAACATCATAAGTACTAAGGCAAGCTTTCCTACGTAGATCCTTTAATTTAGAGGAAATGCCACCAGCGTTCTGGAGGTAACAGCTTATTAGTTGCCGTTTTTTGGAGGACGTCTGTCTTTTATTATTTTTGGAATCCTATGAAAGTATCATATAATAATGTCGCTTTCACCATTTTCCTTTCTTTGAGAGAGTTCCGAGTGCAGTTTTTTTATGTGGTTACGCTGAGAGATTGTCATGTCAGCACTAATACGAAGAGCAGATTCACTCACTATTAACTGTCTTCTGTTTTGTAAACATTTTTTGGCTGTATCTGATGATTCGAAAACAATACGCAGCGGGCGTGGTCGATTACCCACTCGGCCCAACCTAACAGTCTTGAAGGAAGCACATTCAATATTGATTAAGTTCAACATAGTTTTTATTTCGGAGCAATCGTGGTTGACTCTTGCTTCAGCGTTACTGGATAAACTTTCAGCCATGTTATGAACGATTATATTTTTCTCTCTTATAGAACGCTCTTGCATTTCCTTAAGAACACTTTCGGTATTTTTACTCTCAGCCAGCGCAGGTATGTCGGTGGTGACGAAATTATCTTGCTGGGCTTTAATATTGTGTAGCTCAGATCGAATTTCCTTCAACTCAGTGTCCAGTGCCGAAATTCTATTTCTATCCTCGCTGAGTTTTCTCAATTCCTGAAGCATTGTTTGGATAGTGGCGCTTTGTTCCATTATTATTTTATGCAGCTGAGTTATAGCCAGACAAGCATCACTGGAATTAAAATCAGATCTATTCAGAAGTAAAGGTAAATCAGGCTCTGTCACTCCCGAATAAACACCAATGTTACTTAAGCGCCTATTTTCACTAATATTTGCTATAGATGACCTAGCTGCCAGCTCCATTGGCACTGATGTACAGCAAGCTATGCCAATACTGTTACGATGAAATGTAGTAGCGTTGGTAGAGGTTTCAGTAGTGGGCTTATTTAGTTGTTCCTTGCATGAGACACAATGCCACGGTATCTTCTGAGTTGAACACAGTACAATTTCGCTGTCTGTTAATTGGGCACATTTTGCATGGAACCAAGAATTACAGCCCCCTGCACAACCAATTTTATATGAAGTTTTACCAATAACTTTATTACAAGCTTTGCACATCAATTTACCCATTTTCCGTTGTCAAAATGCAATAGCGACGTGCGGCGCGAAAACTCCCCAAGGACGAAGAGTTGTTTACAATTCAGTGATCCGAATACCGAGGTTTTTGTACAAATTTTTAAGAACTTTGATGAGCAAAAAATATCAATGGATATACACAAATTATCGTAATTACAATAATAACTCTTAGATTGCAATTTATAGAACACCAAAATTCGACGGGCAATAATAATTTTATATACTTAAATACTTTACTATGAAAAATTAAAATGAAAAAAAGAGGGAAAAGAATAATAAAAATGAAAAAGTACATTCTAAAAATAAATACACTTAAAGGTAAGGCCTGGAGCCATCAAACTTTCTTTATTTTCACGTAGGATGGAGAGAGGCGGAGTGAGAGGGTGACAGAGGAAAGACAAAGATCATGTGAATGCATTACAAAAATAATTAGGGTTTTTATGTAGGAATAGTTTAGTTGCACACTTAAACTTTTCTTTATTATGTTTTAATTTCTTGTGTGCACTAGAAAGTTTATTATATAATAATGGTGCAAAATATGTAATAAATCGTTGACAAAATGAACTTCACCTAAATGGAACAAAAATGTTTCTTTGAGATGAAAACCTTGTTAAATAATAAGTTTTTCTGCTATAGTAGTCTGGTCTATTTTTAAAGTATAATTTAATGCACAAAATATATACAGGTTTCTTATATTAAAAATATCACATTTGGAGAACAGCAAGTCAGTGGAGTACCTAATGTACTTATTAAGCAAAATTTTAAAAACTGCATTTTGACAAACAGGAAGTTTCTCAGGTTAGAATCATACAGGCCTTCCCAGTATCTAGGCATAGACTCGACTAATCACCTGTATAAAATAAGTAAAAAATTTTTATTAAGAATTTCAGTTAATTAATAAGTTTTTTATTTAAATAAGCAACGTGTTCATCCCATTTTAAATGTTTATCTATAATAATTCTCAGGTATTTAATACTATTAGAACGATTTATTTTTTTACAGTTACATATAGGTAACTCATTACAATTTACTGAGTGAATTTGAATTTCGTTTTTATATGGTTGGTCAGGTATTCAAATTCAAATTCAAATATATTTTATTCACCATAGAAGTTTTACAAGAAGTACAAACTTATTAGGCTAGTCAATTGAAAAGAAGTTTTTAAATATAGATGACTAACAGTTGCGGTCAAGTTTACAACTTAAAACTAGTACATGGAAAATAAAAAGAAAATGTATTGGTATCCTCACTGAAAAATAGGCAATACGCAGGCACAAAATTATACAAACAGAAATACGTATTTGCAAACAAGACAGAAAACAAACAGATTACATTAACTATTAGAAGTTACCAAACTAGACAAAACAATTCAAAAATCGGTCACGAATAAAGTGTGGGTGAAAAAGTAATAAAAAGAGTTTTTGAAAGGTTTAAACTTAGTAGGTTGTTGTCTAGCCACCTGTGCCCGTTACTGAGACCCATTCCCACTTCTCGATAAGTTTCTTCCCAAGTTTCACCAGAAAAAAGAAGTACAGTATCATCTGCATAAGAAATAACGTTATACGTTTTGTGAAATGTTTCCAATATTATTTATGTAAATCAAGAATAGGATGAGTCCCAGCACAGTACCCTCTGGTACTCCACATTCAATTGTTTTAAAGGTACTTAGTGACTCATTCACCTTAACAGCCTGATTTCTGTCTTTTAAGTAATTTTTTATTAAATTAAGAGGTCCATCTCGTATTCCATGTTCCTCAAGTCTTTCGAATAAGATATTATTTGAAACAGTGTCAAAAGCCTTACACAGATCCATAAAAATAGCCAAACACTTTTGTTTATTTTGATAGTTAATATTTATGTAATTTGCTAGATCAAATATTGCATCTTCTGTACTTTTGTTCCCACGAGAACCATATTGTCTTTGATAAAGTAGTTTATGAGTTTCTAGAAAACATTTTTCAAATATTTGGCAAAGTTATTTATTAGTGATATAGGCCTATAGTTGTTAATATCTTGTTTATTTCCGGATTTAAAAACAGGTGTTACAATAGAGGTTTTCCAGTCAGATGGTACTTCGAAAGTCGAAAATGATACATTTATTATATATAACAAAGGCTTTAAAATATGCAGATGTATATTTTTAATAAGAATTGATGAAATTCTATTCTGCCCAGGTGACGAATAATTTTTTAATGAGTTAATATGCTTAATAATTTCGTTTTTATCTACAGGTCGTAAGAATAGAAAATTGCTGCTGAAAGTATTGCGTTTATTTTTCAAAGGAGCAATATATTTGGGTATTTTATTTTGAACACTTTTGCCAATCATTTTTCGATTTAGATATTTCATTTTTGTAAAAATCAATCCTTGCATTTTTCACAATTTTGTTTAAAGAATTTCTATATTTTTTATACCTATTTATATTTTCTATAGAATTGTTTATACGTAAATGTCTTTTCATTTTATCCCGCTCATTAATTGATACTATAATGCCTTGTGTAATCCAGGGTTTTCTTTTTCTAATTTTACTATTTACTTTAGTAGTATTAGTATTTGCATTTATATAAGATACAAGTGTATTTTTGAAAACTATGTATGCTTCCCCTACATTTGTGCATGAAAATACAGGCTCCCAATTTTTATTTTCTAATTGTCTGTTTAATGCTGTATAGTTTATGCGTTTTTTTTCGGTTATTTTATTGTAGTTGTTATTTTGAGAATTTTTAATAGTCAATCCAATAAATGATCTGTTAAAGAGCTTCTTAAAATAAAATATTTTAAGTTTTCTTAAAATGTAAATTTTTCTTTCTTAAAAACACATGGTCTATGCAGGTAGATGTATTTCCAAACTCTCTAGTAGGTGAATCAATACATGAAATAAACCCACTCTGTGCTAAGGTGTTTAAATATTGAATAACATTATAATCCATTTCATTAGATATATGAATGTTTAAATCCTCTACAAATATTTCAGTGTTAGTAAATTGGAACTCGGAGAATTTTTTTGAAGGTCTTTTAAAAAAAAATTCTAAATTTGTCAAGGGAGGTCAGTATACCCCCATTATTTCAAAACAAACGTTATTTATTGTAAATGTACATCTTAAAATGTTTGTTTCTGTGAGAGATTAATTATTTCACAGCTGGCATATAAGTTTTGCCGAACATACATAAGTACCCCATCATTCCTGTTAAATTTGGAATTGTTATAAAATAAATCAAAATTTGAAATTGAAAATTTTGATAGGTTTTCTATTAAAAACGTTTCAGATAAGACCAAAATATTAGTATTTTCTAGGTTTAACTCATTTAAATGAACAACAAGTTCTTCAAAAATTTTTTGTAGACTTGTAATGTTTAGGTGAATAATATTAAATTTGCCTCCTCCGCTAAATATATTATGTAACTCATTACAATCAAGTATTTTGGCTCTCAGACTGCCACATCTCTCCACCTGATCATTATATTCCAAAAAATTAGTAATGGTAAAAAAAATACAGGGTAGTAGACCCTATATTAAGGCAAGTTTTTAAATGTAAATAAATTAAATAATAGCCAGAACCCTAAAATTAAATATAATATATATATATATATATATATATATATATATATATATATATATATATATATATATATATATATATATATATATATATATATATATATATATATATATATATATATATATATATATATATATATATATATATATATATATATAATATATATATATATATATATATATATATATATATATATATATATATATATATATATATATATATATATAAAAAAGCCCAACAGTTTCATTGCTTTATTCGTTACATTATCTATGTTTTGAGTAAATGCAAATTCGGAATCCAATAGCACTCAAAAGTCTTTCACAATATTGACTCTTTCCAAGATGCCATCATTTAGTTTATAATAATAAATATGTGGTATTTTTAAACCATGGAAACTTATGACACTACATTTGTTAACATTCAAAGTTAAGTTATTCAAAAGGCACCAATCGATAAACCTATTCAGATCACCCTGGAGTTGGAGACAACCAAGATGTGATTGAATTATTGTGTATAATAAAAAGTTGCTGTTGTAAAAAACACTTTTCAAATCATTTATAAAACATATAAATAAAAATGGTGACAAATGATCACCTTGTGGTGCACCAGAATGTACTATAATCTCATCAGATAAGGTATTTTTTAACTTCAGGACTTGACGTCTTCCAGTGAGATAGCTTTCTAATCAAGCCCTGGAACACGTATCGCATGGAAAACCAAATAAATTTGGCTTATCTTCTTTAAATACACATTGCAGTTTACATTTAAAGTACTTTCCAGACATTTTAAGGTTAGGTTAGAAATTTACGATAATGTGCTAAAAACTCAATGTTTAACACACAAAACTTTTGGCTGTTATGTTAAATAATGTCTGTTTACATGTGTCATCGACCTAACCTCTCCAACCAGTACCATGTCTGTAAACAAAGATGAAACCACTGTAACAATATTATACAAACAAAATCACGTTAATAAATTATAGAGTATATGATAATTATATTAAGAGACCAACACTTCAAACTTTTAATTACTTTCCGAGTAGCCCCTGTGAGCATGTTGATTTATAGTTCAGCTGAAATTGTGAGGTATGGATACCGGGCTTGCGTGCCTCACTTTAGTTCCAATGTTGTTGTAGAAGTGCTGGATGTGTATTACGATGACCCTGACTGCTGCAGACCTGTTGCTTGAATATTGGAGCGTTTTCGGCAAGATCTAAAGGAGGTGAAATCCATTTAGCCAATAGGAAATTTTAGGTTTGGTGTTCCTGGTGCTAGGCGACTGAAGGACACATTTTGCAAACGTCCTCGACAAGCACAGTTAACTGCTGTGTTATTGAGATTCCTTTCTCCTTTAAATATAATTAACAAACTCTATTAAAAGTGGTCTTTTTCCTATGTAATATGCTTTGTTAATATCACACAGGTTTTCTCAAATTCATAGCAATCTTTTGAATTCTTCAGTAAACTCAAATTCAAATATGGCTTTATTCTCATAAATAAAAATTCATAGACAAAGCTATAAAAATCTTAAAGAAAAAGAAACTTAACCTACATATATGGCTATAAGTCATACAGCTGGTGAAATATACAAAAACAATATATGGCAAGAACGAAGTATATGCAAGTATAAAATGGTCATTATATAATTTTAAAATGAGGATTCTAAAAACTCCACAGAATAATAGGCTCTCTCAGACAGCAAACTTTTTACTTGCATTCTAAAAGTTGTATAATTGTCTATCTGCCCCAGCTGTATGGGAAGGTGGTTAAAAATCTCCCTGCTATTATAAATTAAAGAACTTTTAGTAAGTGCATTGTATATCGGAAGAGGAATTACATGTTCTACGTATCAAATATGATTTGAACATATTGGATCCATACCATTATTTTAGAAGTTTCTACCTATGCCACACTTGATTTTTGGGTATAATTTAATATAAATTCAATAGTTTTTACATTGACACACACTGCGATTTTGTTTACGTCATCTTGAATTTGTACCAATTTATAATATTCAATATTTCTCCAAAATTTATAGTCAATTTAGTAACATTTTTTTACATTAATTTTTTTAACATTTCATTTGGCTGGCATTTTGTTCTGCTATTTTGAATTCGTAACACAGCGTTACCAGTTTATCTTTATAGCACACTTAATGCTTGAACAAAATTTGAAATTAATCTAATAAATAGTTTTTTCAGACTGATTTTTTATATTCATACCAAAATATTACCAGCTCATTCTTATGTAACACTTGATTTTTGCAAAATTTGAGGTAAATTAGATAATTAGTTTTTTTAACGTTTGATTAGGCCGCCATCTTATTCCGGCATATTGGATTTTTACCAAAATATTACCAGGTCATTCCAATAATTTTTGACTAAAATTTGAAGTCAATCTGATGAGTAGACCGAACAGACAGAGCGAGGGACTTGATAAAACGTATTTTTTGGCATCTAGGGGCGTCAGAACGGGAAGATATGTGAAACCTGAGAGGAAGATTTTTTCAGAATACAAAAATTTTATTTGGTCGCCATTTTGCTCCGCCATCTCGAATTAGTACCCCACTTTTACTAGTTCATCTCTATACTACAATCAGTTATGGCACACAATTTGAAATCAGTTCATAAATATTTTATCAAGCCGCCATTTTGTTCTGCCATATTGGATTCGTACCAAAATTTTACCAGTTGATTCCTACATTATACTTGATTTTAGTAATAATAATTTTTTTAACATTTCACAAGGCCGCCATTTTGTTTTGCCATACTGGATTTTTATCAAAATGTTACCAGGTCATCCCCATATTACCCTTAATTTTTGACCATAATTTTGATATATTTTATTGCATTTTATTATATTTTTTTAACGATTACAATACTCCCCTTTTACGATGGAAGTAATAGTCAATAGTAGAAGTTGTGTGAGCAACTATACGCGTGAGTTCCTTTACATGGATGTTAAAATTAAAATAATCAAACAGCAATCAACACAAAACATGTCGAAATTTATGAACGAATGTGCATTAAGAAAGTCCTTATTTAACAATATTAGAGTACCTGCTTAAGTAGTGTTTGGTCTAGAATATTTTGCTAAAAAATCATAGTTGTTTAAGGTTCTTCTCTCATTGCAGCCAAGCCAATGCTCGGTCAAAAGTACTACATCTGCAATAATCAACATATTTCAAAAATGTAACATTTCGTCTGTTTTTTATTGACTGTATATTTAAAAACAAGAAAGATATATTTTGATGTTGATTTACCCTAAATGTCTATCTGAGCAATTTTCAAATGAATTTTAAATTTATTTTTATATTTGTTATTCATAAATAGAAGATGTAAAATAATGAATTTGCATATAAGGATCTTACTATTATAGGAAGGCTGAGCAGAATAGGACCTTTCATTGAAATACATGAAACTGTCCAGATTATGAACAATGCTATTATCCTCGTAAATAAATCCAATGAACCAATTCGATGTTATATATCTTATTGTGTAGCAAGCCATATATTAAAATAATCTTTTCTGTATGAAATTGTTCTACTGTACTGCTAAGTGCCAATTGTAATTATTACTAGTTGATTAATATATTCATGTAACTTACTGTCGGCTATGACTTTTTTTGTCTTGCAGTTGGTTATTGTTAGTAATATCTGCCAGGTTATTCTTTCTTTAAAAAAATATGTTGATACTTAATCTGGCAACTACCCAATAAGATTTGACAAAGAGATAAAGGATAATTAAACTTTCGTCCACAATGCCCATGCAAAATATTTTTTTGATAAATAATCACAAACACCATCTAAATGAAGGACTTTTAACAACACAAACATACAACGTTACCAATCATAATGTGTTATGAAAAATAAATAAAAATATTAACATTATCATTAATAGTATAAAAGTAAATTAAATTAAAAAATAACAAATAATACAAATATGGTAAAATTGCCTTTATTTTATACACAACTTCTCTCGTACAGAATTCCACTACATACAGATAACACATTTTATGGATTCCTTTAGTTGTATGTAACTAACTAAAAAAAATTGAAATAAATTACACTTTACAGGACTTGTATAAAGTTATTATCAAGTAGTTATGTACATATATATATAAATTATCCATATTAAAAAACAAGCGGTCTGACATATGGCTATGGGTATGCGAAATGGTTACTGATGAACGTCGCAAATCTATCTATATATATATATATATATATATATATATATATATAGATAGATATATATATATATATATATATATATATATATATATATATATATATATATATATATTTGTAGTGGAATTCTGTACAAGGGAAATTGTGGGTAAAGGCGTTTAGCATTTTGTGTGGCTGTCATTTCTGCGGTTCCGCCGTATTGGATTTGTATTATTTTATTTGAAAAGTAGTTTTTGAGCAATGCCGCGCACAGACAGAATGACGGAAATGGAAGAACGTGCTTTTTTTATATCTAAGAACCCTAAAACGCAGGCTTGCAAAAATCTTTGAAGGTGATTTTGTCACGAGGGAAGCATTGTACTTCCCTCTTATGAGTTAAGTAAAATTATGTTATCAACTGACTTAAATTGATAAGTAAAAGAAATTAAATTTTCTTTTTTTAGATATGTATTGTTTATTTTTCTTATGTTACAAATTAAATGTATTTTAATACATAGATATATTTAAAATATATTTAGTTTGTATACTTCTTTCGATAATACTGCATTATTCATATCATAAAATCTGATTTTACAAATAAAAAGGATTTTAATCAAAATAAATGATTATTTGAATTCTTTCAAAAGAATAAAAAATGAAGAATGCTGCTTTTAAATGTTCATTACATTTAACTGTTAAATAATTAGAAATTGTATTATTCTAGATAAACCAGTTATCATAGTGGCTAATCCAGGAGAAATTCGAAAGGAATATGAGAAAGAGAGACTGAAAAACTTAGAGGAGCAAAAAAAGATTAGAGAACGAGAAGAAAAAGCGAGTGCTGCCCTAATCAAAAAGTTAAATGATGAAGAAGAATATAAAAGACAAGTTGAAGAAGAAAAAATAAGGTAATATATAATTTAAAAATTAATAAAAATATAACAGAAGAATGTAGTAAATATCTATTTTAACAAAAAAAAACATATTTTAGTTGAATATATATATATATATATATATATATATATATATATATATATATATATATATATATATATATATATATATATATATATATATATATATATATATATAATATTTATATATATTATATTACTTTCTTCATAAGAGAAAAGTATTGTAATCGTGAAAAAATTACCCTCTGAGATTCTTGCAGATCTTTGTTTTTTGGGTCCCTGGATCCTGAAAAAGATTTTCGTCAATCTGTCGTTCTCTGTACGTGGCATAGCTCAGAAACTACTTATCCGATTAACTTTAAATTTTAGTCAAAAATCAATGGTCATATGGGGATGAAATGGCTACATTTTGGTAAAAATCTAATGTGGCTAAAAAAATATCGGCCTCACAAAATGTAAAATAAATATTTTTAAGAAACTACTTGTAGAGTGGACTTCAAAATTTGGGCTAAAATAAAGTGTGATATATGGCTAATCTGGAAAAATGTTTGTATAATTCCATAACGGCGGAACAAAATGGCTGAAGAATAACAAATAAGTTTTTTTTTATTGCTGTAATTAAAATATGCAGCTTTTTTATTTAAATTTTTTCTATTATTTGTTACATTGTCGCCACTTTTGAGATACGTAAAATCCTTCGATAAAACAACCAATCTCATTGAACTGGGCAGAAGAGATTTCCAAATTGCAAAACTTTTCCATAGTATTTTTGTGTTGTATAGTTTATTTATTTTTTTTTATTTTACTTATTATGGGACATGCTCAATTGTGCAATGTACTTATATTGTTTATTGAAATAGTGCACAGCTTGAGGAAATAAAAAAACTTTTTGCTGAAAATAATATTCTAAAAACAACTACAGCATTTAAAAACTTAATTCAAGTTGAGTTTTGAATATCTAGTTAGAAAGACGAAAGGGAAATAATTTGGAATGTCAATCTGTGAACTGAAAGCCTAGTCAAGATCTCACATAAAATCTCCGCTCGGGGTGGATCTTAACAATGGGGATATAGCAAATATCTCTTTCAAAGGCTGCCTTCAATATCCCAATAAACTTTTTTTTAGAGAATTTACTAACAATTTTTCAAGCATCGTATCGCTAATGAGTATCTTAATATCTTTCAGAACAGAAACATGGCTTGATATTTACGGTGATAGGAATCTTGACGAATATTTGGAAGGTCATATACTTAGACTGTTAAAGTAAACGCTAAGAAAGAAAAAACCATTTATATAAACAACACAGACATGTTCAAGAAAACCAAATTAAATTAAATAAATTTAAACATTTCAGAAATAATTTAAATGATTTAATTAAAATAACGAAAAATAATTAATACAAAAATAAAATCTCTCCAAACACTTATGGCACTGTGTAAAAGAAATGGAAAGTAAAATTTATTTTCAAGTATCAAAATTATAAAAACTGAAAATAACGCATTTATTCAAATAAAATAGAAATTTCACCTTTAATAATTTTTTTACAAATATTGGAAACAAATTAGCATCTAAAATAAAAAATATAACTAAATAGTTTACCAAACATATTACTCCAAGATCTACTTTTATAAGTGAAACAGATTATAGATATAATTAGTAAATTAAAAAATGGTAAATCTCTGGGGATTATTGGTATTAAAACAAGAAATACTTAAAGAAAATATTAAATACTTCATTGAAATATTTAATAAATAGATCCATAACAAATGGTGTATTCCCATTGATGCTTAAATTAGCAAAAATTAAAACCATCTTTAGGTCAGGGGATAAAAATGACACGTCCTTATTTTCAAAACTAGCAAACATTTTTGAAAAAAATTCTTAAAAACTGAATAATAAATTATTTAAATAAGTTCCATGTATTATAGGCAATACGGATTTCAAAGTGGTATGTATGTCCACATATAAAATTAGTGAGGCAATGGATAAAAGGCAACCATCTTTCTGGACTTGGCTAATGATACTGTTAGAATTTTGGGGAATATAGGTTTTAGCTTTCTTCTTAAATCTTATTAAGTTTCTTAAAACTGTTTATCAGATAGGCAGCAATGTGTCTGAATAGGTAACACATCAAGTGAGGTACCTAAACTAAAATATGGAGTTCCCCAAGGATCCGTTTTGCGACCATTGCTATTTAATATTTACTGAGATGATATTTTTTATATTGGATCGGGGGGAAAAGCAATAAGCTTTGCAGATAATTTCTTATAAAAGCTCAAACTGGGATAATTTAAAGACATTAACAGAGAGTGATTTTGTAAGTATAGTTAGCTTCTTTATTAAAAGAAATCTAACAATACATTTAAAAACCGCACTTTACGACATTTATTACTCCCTATGTTAACAATTTATCCAATTTCACCAACCTAAATATTAAATGTCAATACTTTAAATATGTGGTAGGAGTAATAGTATTAAATATTTCGGCATTATATTGGATAATCATCTGCGGTGGAACAAACATATAAAAGTATTAATAGGATAGATTTTTTCTTCTATTATTAATAAAACTACAACACAAAATATGTATGCACTATACAGTCAACAATAACTATCTGCTAAGTAAATTTGTTATTTTGCTCACAAACAGCCCAAGAGCTGGTATCACAGCAACAGCCAATGAACAAAACATACATACAAATCCCAAGTAGAATATAGTCTTCGTAAATAGTAACTTTTCATTTTCATCTTTCCTTTGATACAATTGAACAATTGAAAATAGGTTAATTCGCCTTAGTACAGTCTCATCTTGTATATAGTATAGTTGCCTGGGGGGGGGGGGGGTGTTACTAACATTCACTTGAAGTAACACAAAAATGGATTTTAAAAATCATTTATAACAAAAGTTATGTTTCCTACCGATGATCTGTATATTGAAAGTAAAATTGTTACATTCTTCAACTGTTCTTTAGAAATTTGGTAATTAAACCACATATAAACCAACATATAAATAGTTGTGTTAATCACGACTGCCATACGCTTCAAAGTGGAAATTTACTTAGTACCTAGAGCCAATAAAACGTCTGGAAAGAGGTGTCATACCTATTTGGCTCCCAGAGCCTATAATGTTCTCCCATATAAAATTAGAGCAGACAATACGCATGTGCTCTTAAAAAGGAAGTTAACAGCTGGATAAGACAGAGCTCTAGAAATGAAATAATCAAACTAACATCAGAAATAATTAAAAATTGTATATGTATGTATTAAACTTAATAATAAATATAATTTTAAAAAGAAAAAAAAAATAAATAAAAACTTATAAATTGATATATTATGGTCCCAATGTCGTCTGTGTAGTGTGCACTTACCTATTTTGTATCATATAGTTTATAGAGATTATAGTTTTTAAGGTAATTTTAATTAGATCCCCTTGAATATTAGAAGGCTTCCCCTACCTAAATTTAAAAATGTCCTTAAAACATTTCTACAAAAAAATATTTTTCTAAGTGTTCAGGAATTCCAAAACTGTGATATCAGTCAAATTCAAATCTTAAATGTGTAATCTTGTTAATTCTTATTTCAATGTGTAAAATTGTTAGTGTCTTTTTAAATCCAATACTTTTTATTGTATTTTGATTAGCTAGTTAATTTTATTTGTATAATTATATATGTTACTTATGACGTGTGTGAGCAAGTATTGTATTGACATGAATAAATTATCTTATCTTATCTTATCTTATATTCTTACCTACATAAGAAATTGTTTTACTGTTTAGGGATACTAGAGTTGAGCATTAACCCAAGTACAAGGACTCCTTATTAGGAAATATTTGTGTGCTTTTTATAGTCTATTGTAATGACTGTATTGCAATGTACCTTGGACATGAATAAACTTTTTATATATTATATTATTATACTGATTGATTTGTTAGGCCTCCACATTGGAATCGTAACAAAGTATTATTATGTTATTCCGATATGACCCTTGATTTTTGTGTAAAATCGAACAGAGAAACCGACGTAAATAAAAAAAAAACTGGTAAATTCACTTTACCCAGAATATCCCCCATCATTCTTCTAAAATAAATAAATAAATATTTAAATTATTTTATTGGGAAACTTCAGGATAAATCCATGATATTTTTTTATGCTAAACTTTCTCTGGTAATAATTACTTTCATTTATTAAAGATTAAATGAATAACGCAGTATATATGTTAACATAGTAGCAAATACCAGAACCTTTATTGCCCTTGACAAAAAAAAATATTTATTTATTATGAAGCAAGTTTTAGATAAAGCAAAATTATTGATATTTTTTTGCCATTTTGTTTAATAAATAAATGCCGATAAGACCTGATACTGATTTTTCATATTTTATTTCGCAATTTTAAATTCTCTTCACACAATATTTTACCAATTCATCACTTATTGCTTTTTGTGCAAAATTTGCAGTCAATTGAATCAGTAATTTTTAAGCACTAATTTTTCAACATTTTGTAGATCAAGATTTTGTTTTGTGATAATAAATTTTTTTCACGGTGGCAGCATTCTAATAAGCTGGAAAACATTATCTTTGGAAGCAATATCCTATAGATTCAAAGATCAACTTTAGTATTTTTCTGTTTTTGTTCTTTTTCTATTAGTTTTGTTTGTTTAAAAAACACCTATGTTGCGATTATTTTCTTCATGTTACCGATTCTATCTACTTGCTACCAAGCTTTTATTAGTTTCATATCTATGTGTGTTTGTTTGTCTGGTACAAATCTTGTAACGGATTAGTCACCCACTTCCATCTGATCAATCAACTTCAAATTTGACATGGCTACATAGTTTGCATGATAACATAATTTGATACTCATATATAAGCATTTAGAAATTCGAAATGGCGGACGAATTTTGCCATTTCTGCGGACTTGGTATCTTCGGATATTTAAGACTGCAAAATACGAATTTTTGATTAACATTAAATATAGTTTAAAATGACGAACGCGTTTTGCAATTTGCGCAGACTTGATTCTTCGATAAGCCAAGTTTCTCTCCCTTAGGGGGCATTCCTTCTGTTAAGCGTGGGAAGAGAAATTAGCTCCTATAGGAAAATGAGTGGCCTGCGGAAAAGGTAGTGGGCTTCCAGAAGACATGGCTAAAAGTAGTAACGGAAAACCTTGTAGAAATGTGTATAAGAAAAATATAGTAATAGAGACGGAAGGTAACTTTTTTTCAGAAATTGTGTCAAGGGGCAGGGTAAATTTCGATTTAACAGTTAAATGCATCTGGGAGAACCTGGACCCGAATATTTGCTTTAGGTATTGTAGCTTTGGCCATAGAGCTAAGTTCTGTCAGGAATGAGAGAAATAGATTCGATGAATGTAAATGATTGGTGTGTATCAGTAGCCAGGGACAAAGAATACCTGACTTATGGGACGAAATTATAAGAAAAAAAAAAATGCACGTATTATAGACAAGTCTAAGATCAGATTTTTACAATGGAACCCAGGGAGAGAAAGGGAAGCATGAGAGATGATGAAGGTGCAGGTGAAAGAATGGGAGGTAGAGGTGGTGATGATACAGGAACCATATGTCAGGATGAGAGAATGGGAAGGTTTTGAAAGGTTGGGTAGGGATGACGCTAAGACTCAAGTATGGTTGAGGGATAGATTGAAGGCGAGAGGACTAAACAGACTGGGAATGTAACTGGTGGAAAACTAATGGACGGAAAGGATGAACATGTAGTAGTGAGCATTAATGATGACCCGGGAGGAAATATAAATACGAGGCTTATGGAAGTGGATGGAGTGATAGGAGAGATAAAAAGAAGAACTATATTGGGAGGTAACACAAATGCAAGAATGAGGTTTGGGAAGGAAAATAAACGGACGCAAGAGGTGAGGATCTCTTACTATGGGCGATTGGTGAAGGTATGGATGTGGTAAATAATCAAGATGATTAGGCAACATGTAGTAGTACGAGATAGAATAGTTGGGTGGATGTGACGCCTGGAAGGGAGGTGAATGTAAAATAATGAAAGGTGAGTGAAGAGGAAAGCCTTAGTGATCAGAAGTAAATGTTTCAGGATTGAATGGAAAGTCAAAGGAGTAATAGAGAGATGGGTGTATGATTATCTACTAACAAATAAGAAGTTTCCTCAAACCGAGATTAGAAACTGAGTCTGACTGCATCAGAAAGCTTCCAGAAGTACTATACGAAAGCATATAAGAGGTGGATAATGACATGCTCCACCTAGTGGTATTAAAAATAAATTTAGCAACATAGTCTGTTTGACATTCGGTTATTTATCAGCTGAATTATGGGTCATGTATCCATATAATCTGCACAAAATCAAAATGATGTTAATTCCTGCTACTTCTAGTAAAAATATGAGTGAGAGCTCATTGGATTCGGAATGCAGTCTAGAAAAATATGCAAAAGTTTCAAAACCGCACATAAACAATTTTAAAAGTTATTAACAAATTAAGACAAAAAAAAGATGTTTAGTTTTTTGCAAATGACTTGGAAACTATTAACATTTAAGAAATATTCTTAAAGAGGAAGACATTTCCTATAAAAGCTCTAGACTCCCAGAAAGCGAAATCATTTTAGTGGCTTTTGTTTAACAATGATCCGACTTAAAATATAAACGAAAAATCTAAAAAACTGTTGCTTAACGGTGGGCTCAGCGAGACATAGTTCCTTCAAGAATCTAGACAATACCATAATTGTCTTTAAATTGATATTTATTAGTCTAAACATTTTTCTTTGTTTATTACGTCCAGTTTTGGTGATCGTAACCGCTTAGCGCTCGTCGGGCGAAGCTCTATTTACAACATTAAATTAAACTTATTAATAATAAAGATATGAGTTCCGGGAGTCCGGTTTTTTTAATTGAAACTCTCTATTTTATAATCTCTTTAAAATATCTTAAATGTTAATAGTTTCCGAATTATTTGCATATAACTAAATCTTTAAATCCTAATTGAATAATAATTTTTAAAATTGTTTATGTGCGGGTTTGAGACTATTGCACATTCCAAATCCAATTAGCCCGCACTCATATTTTTACTAGCTGTAGTAGCAAGATTTAACACCACTTGGAGTTTGTGAACTAGACTAGAATATGATCGATCTTTTACATACTTCAAAAGATATGTTTTATGAAAAATATATTACTTAACCTACGCCAAAAACAAGTTTAATACAATTTTCAGAAACATTGTTTTTGTAGCTGTAATTTGAAAAGCATTTCATCCTTTTTTGTGTTACAGTCAGTTATAAAAAGAAGATAATGTTTCAAATATATATTTAAAATTTGTTTAATTCAGTAAGACTAAAAGTTACGGTCAGCCTGTTTGGGAAATCGAAAAAAATTAGAGTATTAACCTTTATTAAAACAGGTTCGCACCAGACAAACATGATGATGTCCCAATTTTTTTTTCACTTATTTTTTACAAATTACACTACTAAACAATTCAAAAAATATTTACACAATTAAACTCTTGGCACGGCTGTGTCTGCTGAACGCAAATCAGCCGATTGCACGCCAAAGTTGTCTTTTCCCACAAAATGATCGCAAACCGCCGTGCGCGACAGGATCGGTGCAAATCATTCCCACTAACAGAGATGTGGAGCTGTGTGTTATAGTTAAGCTATGATTTAGCAGTGATCCCAGCAGTGCTGTACGGAGTAGATGTTTGGGGAAAGAGAGCAAGAGACACGAGAGTAAGGATGCAAGTGGGAAAGATAGAGAGTGTTTCATATAATGATAGCGAAATCGTATAGGACGGTTGCGACGGATGCATTGCAAGTGCTAAATGAGACTATACGACTGGACTGGATACGCGAAAGGAGCGAGGTGAGACAAGGGATGAAGATATATATACAATGCGGCTCTTTAATGCGGCCCCCCCTTATATTTTTTGAACCAGTGAACATAAAAATGTAAAAATGGGCACATTTCAATAGCTATGTAAATACTACTTTTTTTATATAAATTTCATACTTGTAATATTCAAAATGGCGGCTTATCGAGTAAATTTTTGCGTAAATTAAACTAAAGTTAAAGCAAGCAAGGCTTACCTCTCTACTGAGGAATGTGTTGAAAATGTTCTTCGTTTTCTCTGTTTACTTCTAGACATTGAAAAAGTGTGTTTGAAAACTCCTCACGTGCCAAATGTGCCAACATCATTATTATGACAGGCAGAAGCTGTTCCTTGCTGTAACTTTAAAATAGTCTGGCTGGGTTAGGTATAGGCCCTATAAAAAAAAAGTCTAGGGGTGATAAGTTGGGCGACCTAGCAGATGTTTCAGTTGGACCTTGATCAATCTAAGGATCGGGGTAAACAATGTCCAAGTATTGTCTTACATTTCTGCTAAATTGCGCGGGCGCACCATCCTGTTAGAAAACTGGTTCCATTTCAATTTCATCAGGATTCTATTCCAGTATTCCAAGACTATATTTTCAGACATGTTTAAATACAAGCCTCCTGTCAAATTTTCATGTAAAGAAAGCGGCTATATAATGTGGTTTCCCAATATACCTGCCCACAAATTAACTTTTTTGATATATTGTGTTCATCGAAAACATGTAGATTCACGTCACTCCAATAGTGGACGTTTTCCCTGTGTGCATGGCCGTTTAAAAAAAGGTACATTCGTCGCTACAAATATTGTGTACATAGGAGGAATGTCGGGATATTTTATCGGTCAGTATTTCACAAAATTCGACACATCTGTCAGGATCATCTTCAGTTAATCGGTGCAAATTTGAATTTTATAGGGTTGAAATTTATGCCGTTTTAGTACCCTTTTTATAATAGGAGATGTATCACAAATATCCGCAATATAAAAAGTCTCCTGTTGAGGATTTATCACAATTTCACCAATAATTTTAATTTGTTTGTCTTTTTTAACATGAGGTCGCCCAGGGTTTTTTACCCAATTAACACACTACCAGTTGCAGTAAATTTCTGGACTAGTTCGCGAAGATGCTTTCGGCGATCGGACGCTCAGGAATGTGGCCCTTAAAAATCCTGTCCGTTTCACGGAAATTACGATTTTCACCGTAAGTGAAAATTACTTATTTTTTTCTGCAAAGGGACATGAATTAAGCATTTGCTTGGTTGCCACTATTTAAATTATAACCGTTTTAAAATGGCACAGGAGAAGATAACATTGCAAATCAAAGCGAACATGCGCTACCGGCTTCGCAGCATCCTGATTTATTTGAAAGAAATAACTAGTATACTAACATGTTTAATGTTAAAATTTTAACAGGCCGCCATTTCTTTGTTAATGCGTGTAACATTCTAAAAATTTTACACAATAATCTACTCAATAAGATCTTTCAAATGGCATAAATAGGTAAACCCTGCCTGCGTTTACTTTTTTTTTGAATTTTTATAAGCTAAATTTTGATAATGCATATAACATTTTAAAAATGTTTACATAACAATCTACTCAATTAGACTTTTCAAATGATATATTGTATGACTCCCCTTTCCATTTAATTTTTTGCGACATGGCGTCTAGTCGCCATTTTGAATATTAAAAGTGAAATTTACACAAAAAAGTAGTATTTACATAGCTATTGAGCTATGCGAAATTTCAAATTTGTATGTTCACTGGAAGGTGAACATACGTGAAAGAGACGATAAAAGAGGAGTGAGGTATTGTATGAGAAAGAAGGGAATATGGAGGAAAGGAGGGCTGAGAAGCACGAGGGTAGGAGGAACTGTTGAAGGGAAACGTCAAGCTATAAATTATGGGATTATAATATAGGAAGGGGATAGTTCAAAAGGAGAGGCAGGAGAATATAGACATACTCAAAAATGGCGATGGGTCTCTTGGATAAAAGGAAGATTACTACGACATTTGCAGAACAGAATAAGAACCCTTTATCAACAGGACCAATGAAAGTATCGTGGATGGGAAGGGTGAAGTAGGGTATTAGGGGTGGATGATAGATAAGAAACGGTTAAATTCAAGGAGAATATGGAAAGAGAGTAAAGAACAAATGTTGGCAAGAATTGTTGGAAAATGTCGTGAAAGACAGGGATACATATAGGATGTACATAGAAGTTAAACAGAAAAGAAGAAATTTGACTAAAGAAACGCAGTTAATGACTCGAAAGGGTAATTGCAAGGGTATTTGAGTAGGTTTAAAGGGAAAGGGGGTATGTATGTGTGTAAAAGGGGAGTGGAAGATGTAAACCATGTACTGAACGAATGTATGTTGAATAATTGAATTGAAGTTATAATGGAATCAGGGAAAGAAACAGTGATCAACCAATAAGATTAAGGAGAGAAATGAAAAAGAATGTTATCGACATCCGAATAGTAAATGCGTGGGCACAAAAGGTGCTTGAAACTGAAAAGAGATAGACATGTTCGTTCACTGGGGATATTATAGAAAACGTAATAAGAGTACTATATTAGATCAAAAGATAAGAAATAAAGAACGATTAAGGGAAGCTTCCCCGCGATACACGGCTTCCACGGTCTCTAACTGTAACATGGGACAGGATCATGAAGGTGGGTGGCTCTGCTCCTCTTAAGGGTTGATACTTTATACCTGTCAAAACGTTGAGGTTCTTGTCGGGGGAAAGTAGCTACGCTGAATACTTTCCTTCTGTGGCCGTCAATAACTTGTTTATAACTTACTGTTAACTTGTTAATGTCCTCACTGAATTCTCCTTTTGTGTTATACCAGGCTCATGGAGATCTTGGAGACCTGTGCTAACTTGCGCAAATGGACAGTTTAGATTATATTTTATTAAATCATTTTACATCATTTATTAAAATACAGGAAATAATATTGTTAAAAGCTATACCAGCTTATATCTAATCTTTCACTTCATTTTAGGTTGGACGCGCTATTAGCCAAAAAGCTGGCAGAAGAACTAAGTCTCCCTTCAACTTCAAAAACTACACCACGGAGACTAACTAAAACAGATAGCACCAAAAAATATGGCCCCATGGATAAATTTATTAAGATTGAGAATGCTGTATCAAGTCGACGGCTTCCTCAAAAAAAGTTTGATTTACCAATGATATTAGACAAAACTTTATCACCTAGTTCAAAAATTAACAAACATTATTTGGGCAAGGAGTATACATGTCATGTGCTCCCAGTAGAAGAACCTCATAGTCCTATTAGATTAAATCGCACCAATAATTTGTTCGCTGACTTAGATTTAAAAGGGGTTTATAATACTTTGGGTCATAGTACCCTGGGTCCCAAACCAACAAAGACTTCAGAACTGGATAGAAGAAAAAGCATATGCACCAGTGGTTATAAAAGCTGCGGCAGTGGAGACCACAGTGACGTTATTGATCAAGAATGCAAGTTTTACTTTAAGCCAATTGATACGCAGAGAAGACATCATGTACCTGGAAAGGTACCTGTGAGAGTTCCTCCTGTACTTGGTATCAACAGTACTAATGTACAAATCGAGTAAGTAGCGAATTTAAACATTTCTTACTACTTTCGAAATCCGTCTTTTTTATATTAAAGAGTAAAACTCCTTTTTTTGTGGCTGCTATGAAAACGTCCAAAAAACACACAACTGACATTAACCATTTCGCATATTGTGGGAAATCATTTCTTGCGGTTCAAATTGGTTTGTCATTGGTCAGCTTTTGTATGCGAAATATTGCCTAACTTGCGTCTATTTTTATTTTACTTTTCAATGTAAGAGTGTATATAGAATATTTTTATGACATTAAATTTAAGTGTACTTGTGGCACTGGCAAGTTTGGTGCCACCTATCTGTCGCATTTGTCTGAAAATAGCTTTTTTCAAAGCTTGTTACAGACTACTATTTTTGTCATCTTTATTACATATGTGAGTTTCACTTGAGTAAAAATTAATATAAAATCTAAAAAATCTGTTATTTTTAAAAATTGTACTAACCCTACAGTCAAATTTTTTAATATTTGTTTTATTTTACGACAAACTCAAATTTATCTTTCTTTTCGTGAGCCCGCTTCTGGACCTGCCTATTTTATTACAAGCTTTTATTTTACTTGCTTTCTTCATATGTCTCTTTTCCGTTCAAATTTAGTAATCCAGTTTTCAGGCACTTCAAGACATCTGATGGAGTTAAAATATGGCATACCTATGCAACTTCAGTGACAATACAATAATTTGGTACCATGGAGTAAAAAAAATCTTGAATATCTTATACAGGGATGGTAAAAAATTTGATGTATTGGGAAACTTTTATTATTGAATTTACCAGAAAAAGTTATTCTTCATAAAAAGTGTGCATACAAATTTTGAAATATTACATGGTGTTAAGGAGAGAAATCGTCTAAAACATCTGATTGTGCTAAAATTTGGCATATCTATGTAACTTCGATGAGAGTACAATATTATGGAACCGTAGAGTAATAAAATCATTAATATCTTATACAGGGTGCCCAAAATAATTTTAAAAAGTATAAAATAAACATAAAAAATAATATTTAGTGTATGAAGTTATTTTAAAAAAAAATTCTTAAAAGCTTGAGATGTCATCAGACTTGAAATAAAGCCTCAAGCTTTTAAGGAAATATTGAAATTTTTAAAATTTCTCCGTTCCTGTGTCTATCTTCATACACTTAATATTATTTTTTACTTTTTAGTTCAATAGTTTACAAAGGAAAATATGTTTTACACAGGCGTGAGACGTCATTGCACTTGAATGAAATAAAGTCTCTAGCTTTTAAGAAAATTTTGAAATTTTTAAAAATTATGTGTTTATGTATTTAACTTCATACACTAAATATTAGTTTTTGCTTTTTAGTGCAATAGTTTATGAATAAAGGCTTTTTTTAATATTTTTATTTATTTTATATTTTGGATTTTCAATAGTCTACCAAGATAATAATATGATTTAGACAAAGTTTGCTTCTAATATACCTACAAATAAGGAAATATAATTTTTATTATATCAAAATAAATAGGGTACAACGCTGAATATGTGTATCTTCCACCTATCATGTTGTTTTTTACTGATTATTATGCTTACTGTTTTACAGCTTTATTCTACTTAATAGAAGTTTTTTAGCGTCAATATTTTCACAAGCAGATCGTCGTAAATTAGCGCCGTCTTTTGTGTTAAAAATAACTTATATTCCACTTATATTTTTATGAGAAAGGATGGTTCTACATATTTTCCCTCAGGCTTAAATATTGAAAACCAAAATAAAGACAAATAATTCCATTATTCTTAAAAATACTTCACGATCAATGAAATGAATCACTAGTGTAATAAAAAAAGTCACACAAACGTGTCCAGACTTTAAGCAGAAATATATTTATTTCTTTATTTTTGTGTGCTACTGTTTATGTTAGTTATGAATTTGTTCTTTTGTTAAATTATTAACACTGCCTTGAATATGAATGTGAGACAAGCCAAGACCTTTATCAAAAAATGGCAGTAGCAAAAGATTGAAATTTTCATGTTTAATCTGCATTGCGTTACTGTTAAAAGTTTAATATAAAATTTAAAAAATTCACATTCAGAATATGCTTTATTTTCAAAGCTCTATCGTATTTTATTAACTAAGCTTATATATATCCTTTGTTTAATAATATGTTGTCTAATTTATCGAATCATTAGCTCAATAAAATGAATAACAATAAGAGCAAAACTTCAACCAAGCTGAAGTAAGATGAATTCTAGTTTTTTGCAATTATCTCAAAAATTATCAATTGATCAAGAAAAATAATTATAAGGAAATTGTAGCTTTTCTATACAAACAAATATTTCTTAGATTTTGTCTCGTAAAATCAATTGTTTATGCAAAACAGCTTTTTTGTCTATTTTTTTTACTTTACTATACCAAACTGGTAGAAGTATCTTCAATTAAGAAAAATTAAACAACAACTTTTACAGCGTAGCTGGTTACTGCTAAAAAAATCTATTTTTTTAATGCCAACATAGAATTTTTTATAAAAGTTTAATAGATCTAGTTAAAATTATTGAGAAAAGTGAAACATAAATCAATTTATTTGATTCTAAATGTAAAAAACCAGTAAATTTGTCTTTACCCAGAACTTCCCTCGCAAATTCTACCACATACAAATTAAACCGTTTATGGATGCATCTAGTTCTTTAATAATAACTTTATACATATTATTTAACTTGTGTTTATATTACTTATGACAAAAAAAAACTTTATTGTTTATATGAAATGTTCTGTTAAAAGGGCTTTACCTGTTTTCTCTAAAGACTTCTCCCATAATAAGTTTCCTTTTTCAAAATTATTTGGAAGGACTTAACAATCCACATAAAATAAAGAAAAAAAATTATTTTTAGGCCTCTTCCTGAAGATCCATCTCTATTAGAATTTTCTCATCTTCCTCAATGACTGCATTAAAATGTTCCTCTGTTAATTCTACCGTTTATTAAACTAAGAAAGCCATATTTCTTTATAGATATTTACTTTCTTTTTCTTTAGCTTCAGCGTTTAAACCTAATTGCCCACATCAATAAACTCTTAATGAAGAACAGTAGAAGTCTATTTTTCTGCAACAAACACTCGCGTTACACAGTATGGTGCAGTTGCAAATTATATTAACAGATCAAGAGCTGGTGACAGCAGTTTTGTTAATTGTCCACATCTGGTCTTCAGGATTTAGGTCTAAATAAATGCTGTTAAAATGCACTGAATGTGGGTGGTAGATTTGATAATTTTACTGGTTTTGGGTACTTTGATGAAAGGAGGTAAAGCCCTTTTAACAGAATATAATGAGTAAATTAATGGGTAAATTTATAATTTAAATACTAAGTATAAAGTTAGTACCAAATAATTGTGTAATTTGAGTGTGGTAAAAAAACGCGATATTGCCACTTAAAAAAAAAAGTATTCTCGTCTATAATATTTAATCAGCTACGCTGCGAAAGTTCCTTGCTAATTTTTCTTAATTATACATACTTCTACCAATTTGGTTTGAGTAGAAAAAACGTATTTTATAGACAAAAAAGCAGATGTAAAAACAATTCTAGGAGGAAAATATGTAATAACTAGTGATGCCGCCGGAACCGGATCTAGATCCGGCGGATCCAGCCTATTTTTCAAATATCCGGTTTGGCCGGATCTTATTGTGAAGGAAATTCGGTTTGGCCGGATTTTGTATTAGATCCGGCCGGAACCGAGTTATTATTAAAAGTCAACAGTAAGAAAGTACTTTTGTTTATTTTATCAAAACAGTAAAATGAAACCAAAACAAAGCTCTATAACAGAAGACAAAACATAACACTATAAAATAATAATAATATACCCTTTGTACGTAATCATTTAACATTATACATATAAATTTTATTAGTATTTCTAATATATAACCGGCAGATTATTTAGAAAAAATTTTCCCCGTCACAGAAAGTCTATTTCTTTTATTCTCATATACGTCGCTTGCTTGTGAAAAAAGTCTTTCACTATACACACTTGATGCGGGCACAGATACATATTTTTTTATTTTTTTGACAAAAATCTAAGAGATTTTGAGCTCGTCTTAGAAGATTTTGTTGTAGATACCATTCCACCTCTTTATCAAATTCTGCCGACTTTCACAATTTGGTTGAATCTGAAGAGCGACAGCTAAAAGTATCTAAAGGCCGTTTTACATGCTGCAATTCTTTCTTGCAAGTTGCAATAGTCTTGAACAAAAGCATGAGCAGTGGCAAGACATTTGTACCTTTTGTCAAACTGCGCATGCCTTTGTTCAAGACTATTGCATATTGCAAAGAAGAATTGCAGCATGTAAAACGGCCTTAAGCAATCCCATATAGTGGTACATCGTCTTCGTCGGTTGATTCTACGTCGCCGTCTTGCAGAATAATTTCTGTATTGTTAATGTCAGTATTGTATAGTTTAAGGAATTCTGTCATAACATAGGCTTTAGTGTATTCTTCAAAAAGCAATTGAATTACAATAAAAATCGATAATAAAAAAGCATGGAAGACTACAGTGAGTAGCATAAAAAAAATACCATTGTAACAGTTTAATTTTGTTATAAGTGCATTTCATTTAACAGTTTAATTTTGTTATAAGTGCATTTCATTGTATGATTAATTTAATATTATAATCTACTACTTTAGTATTAAGTTTAGTGATAAATATGTACGCCTTGTTGGTTTGATTTACATAGATTTTAGTAGTTTTCTTATTAGAAGCGGTTACATTGTTCATATTTAAGCGAAATATAAATTCAACACCTTTTGCAGCAAATTTCGATACACACAGTGTCACCTCTCGTAGTAGTTAATTTTGTACCTATATCTGAACTCAAGATATAAAGGAATAATTTTCAGTAAATGGTATAAGTTTAGCGTTCGTTCATAGATGTCGCCAAAAAAAATCAGTTCAAATATAATTGTTGGATTTATTTAATTTTGCCGAATTTAATAATTATATACTGTATAAGAAAAACTTCAAATAGCATTTTAGACAAACTATTTATTTCCCATATATTTTACCGAGTAGATATAAATTAAATTTTATTAATTTTGAAAACCTGTTTTCGAGTCCTTTATACAAGTCTTGGGATTTTCGTTTTCCTTGGCTAGATATGCTGCATTTTTAGATTCGAGCGTATATTTTGTAGAACTCTTCTGTCGCTGTAAAAAAAAAACCAAATCATTAGTACCCCAATAAATTCTTTGATACAAAGTCGATATTATGTATTAATATTGAACTGTAAATACTTGTATTTGGTTGCCTTGATAAATATTTTATTTTCAGATATACATAGGATTATTTTTAGACTATAGATACTATATATAGACCACTTCATACTTTCTCTTAAATCTACATTTTATTATTCGTGTTTCCTTTTGCTGTGAATGTGTAACATATAAAGATATTTTCATTTAAGTTAGACATAAATAAACCAAAGGTATTTCTCGATTCAATATTAATATTCTTACCTTTTTTTTTCTGAGACTATATAAACTACAGCCTTCTTATAATTTCTATCAATGTTTGATGTTCCGAAATTCAGATCGACTTTTGTTTTGTCCATAGTTGCAAAATTACTTGGAGCCTATTATAAACTGAAATTTCGTTACGTCTGCGTGTGATGCATTTCCTAAAATAAATAGTTAATAATTGTGCGAATAAATTCCTGTTTTATGGTTAAATAATGAGTTTATACAGTTGGGAAAATTCTATTAAATTAAACTCAACTTACGTTTCATTTTTATGGCATTTAACTACTCCTGCATTAGCACATCATTTTTTTGACTCTTTGGTACTCTACTCCGGACTAATATTTGACTTTTCTAAGTGGTCCTTTTCCATTAGTACTAGAGTAATTAATTAAATATTATTTGTTTATTTACGTTTCCATTTCGCCTATGCGTTGCTTTTAAATTTCAGGTTAGTTGTTTCTGTCAATGTTATTATTGCGTCGTCTCGGAACTTTTCGGATCTATTCGGCTAAGACTTCTATATTAACTTATTCTCGAAACCCTCCATCCGGTACTTCCTCATATCAAGAGCGCAGGCATCTTTTTCGCTGTTGCCAAGTCTATTCCTGCATTATTTCCTGTATCTTTCTCAACCAATGGAAAGTCGTTTTTCTTGTCTAACATGTTAATCATATCCTTGTTTTATTCCGTCTATGTGCTCTTTTGGCAAGGTTGTTAGCACCTGACATATTCTAGCCAATGGTATTCCGCCACCTTAGTTAACCAAAGTTCTAGATGGAAAGGAAGCTGGGGGAACACATTTTTCACTCTTCTGGTCACCTGCAGATAAACCACAGGTCTTCAGCGCGGGTCTGAGGAAATAATCCAGGAAAATCTTGGAAATCCGTTAGCGGGATTTTTCCTCAACACCGCAATAGTTTTTCGGGCACATTATAGTTTGCACTGTGAGTGTTATTTTTCGTGCTAGAAAATCTCTCTAAGAGAGGATTTGACCTGAAGATTGGACCAGACCGCCATTTTCCATGCCCTTGTACTTGGCACGTGAAACCACTTTTTGACTAGAACTGAGTGACCCTATTGGATAGGGTTCAAGTCAGGGGCCAACTGTAAGTCACGGTCCTAATTTCAAGTCAGGGACCAACTGTTAGTCACGGTCCTAATTTCAAGTCAGGGGCCAACTGTAAGTCACAGTCCTAAATTCAAATCAGGGGCTAATTGCAACTGCAAGTCACAGACAATTTCAAGTCACGGACTTAACTTCAAGACTCGGGACTAATCCCATGTCACGGGCCTAGTTTGAAGTTAGGAGCGCTTCAGAACTTCCAGGTGCTGCTGGATTTGGTGACACTTATTATTTACTTTTTTTCTTTATACCGTAACTGATAACATACTTATTGTATATATTTTTTTTTCTTTTATACAGTAACAGATAAATAGATTTTTTTTCTTAATTTCATTTGTGTGTTTTATTTAGCTCACTCTTTTTCTTTTAAAGTATCAAGAGGAAGCAAGTGCCGCAAAAATCAAGGGGCTTTCCAATTTAAGTCGTTATAAATTGGTGGCGCTCATTTCTTTTTTTTTTTTCTTTAAGATTTAAGTTTTCCCACGCCCTACTCTCCGGGTTAATTGAGCTAGGGTATCTACATTGCACGCTCTGTTGACCACGAGCTGTAATCTTGATACCTTTTTGTGATCGAAATAATTTAAAATAAAACAGTAATAATAATTATTATTAAATAAGAGCGTAGCAATCTTGTACCTTGGTTTTGAGAAAATCCAGGGTTACACCATCGAGGAACAAACAAGCACGAAAAAACCATCAATATTTTTAATGCGTTTAAGATTCGGTTCCGGTCCGGTATCCGGGGCCAAATATTGACATTGATTCCGGTTCCGATCCAGGATTTGGCCAAAATGTTGCAGTAGGTTCCGTTATCCGGTATTTTTAAAAAGTGGATCCGGCGGCATCACTAGTAATAACCTTTTTTGTACAGAATTTTTTATAAATACAATTTTGCTCATAACTACTTTCTTTGAAAAATATTTTCGCCCTTGTCCACCCATAAAAAGGAAAAAACCTATTAGCATACAAACATACAACATAAGTGATGAGGTGCCCGGACCAATTTTCTAACGATTTTTTATGTTTTTTTCTAGACCTCCGTCAGGGAAAATACTGCATCTAGGGAACTTAATATCAGCATTCGCAAAATTTTCAACTAGCAAACAACTGAAAGATAGAGCTCCATCTTGCAATGAGTTAGAAGATGAATCTACTTCAATTACATCAAAACCAACAATTAAAAATCGTAAAAGGAAAATGGCATCTAAAAACAATAGTCCAGTGAGAAAGTTAGGTATGAGAAAATTGAACAAAGCACAGTCGATTTCGTCACCATTTCATGGATTTAATAACAGTCCTAAAAGGGTAGTAGACAATTCTTCCTTCTATGGATTCAACACGCTTCATATTGAAGAATCTGAAAGAGAAAGGATTGCAGTTAACAAATTGGTTTCTAAGTATGAAGTAATGTGTGTGAAAGACACAAGTAAAACAAGATATAAATATCGTACTCATTATCGAAATAAAGAAACTTCTGGAACTAAAATGGTTAGAAAATCTTCTGAAATATCTCAAGAACTAAACAGGAACTTTAAAATGGTGAATGATAATCAAATTGTAGAAAGAAACTTTACTGATACATGTAAAGCACTAGAAGGCAAGGAAACTGTCATTAATAATAAGAATGTATCTAACAGCAATGCAAAGTTTTCTCCTTCAAATAATTTTGACAATATTAGAATTAGTTTCAACACTAATACTCGAAGTGTGAAAATTTTAAATAAAGCATTGGAAACAGAATGTCTGGTTAAAACTAAACAAAAATCAAATTCAGTAAATATGGACTCCTGCCATTCAGTAGATATAAATCCTAGTAGCTTTTCTGATTCATCTAGTACAAAGTCAGGTGATATTGGTAGTTTGATGATTAAATCAAATCCGGTACCTGATTCTGTCCCTAGAGAGGAAAATGTTGACATTAATTTGAACCCTGTATTACCAATTGTAAAAAATTGTCCTATGGTACATGATACAAGATATGTAGGTATGAAAATGTATAGCACTACATCAGACTATTTATGTCAAAACAATGAAAAAAACTCTGTGATTGGCCAACCTAATATAAGATATATTAATGATGATAAGATTAGAACAAGTCCAGTACTAAATTCTAATCCTGTAGTTGGTGTGTGTGAAAATTCTAAACATGAGGATGTCATTTCTACTAATAGTATTGGTTTAAATAAGTTAGAACTTAGCATGGGGACACCGCCTGGCATTTTTGATAGTGATTCTGAAGATGAGGTACTCTCTAAGCTTATTGATACTATTTGTAACCCTACAGAAGTTGAAATTAGTAATAATGCTAGTCCTGTGCATCCGTGTGTTATAGAAAACATTCCAAATGCGAATATTGGTACTAACAGAAAGGGCAGTCCTAGGAAGAATTGTAAAAAATCTCCACAGAAGCTTCGAAGGCATGAAGATATGGTTGATCATTCAAAAGTTAGTGGTGCTTCCCAGTTTGTAAATAGTAATTCTAAAATAGTTGATAATAGTTTTAAGACCCTAAATACTATCGAAAATGAGGACACGTCTTCTAGATTATCTGAACTTACTAAAATTAACCAAGAAAGCCATAATGCACCAAAAACAAGAAAGTGTATATTTAATAAAGGAGATGCAAATTTGAAAATAACAGATACGTTTTCAAAGATTAAGAATAGTCCGCCTAAGGTAAAGAACTTTCCAAGAAAACAGAAATTAAGTCCAGAGAATTCCAAAAATGATAATACTGTTAAGGTAGACATCGAATCTCTTCAGACAAAAGGTGATATGGATGCAAAGCAGAGGAAAATCCAAGAGGAAGCTGATTTTGAGTTAGCAAAAAAATTACAAGCACGATTTGATCAAATACAGGTATCTTCAAGAACAAGGCGAGGTACAAAAAGACAGATTACATTAGATGAAATGTTAGCCGTGTAACAATGTAAGTCTTGTAATTTATTTTGCCCTTAAGGTATGTTTTTTTTTTAAATTTTTGAATAATCAGTATTTCAGTTCCTCATTATGAAAATTAGTGTGTAAGGAAACATAAAATGTTAAAATTAATGTGTGTTGTAAAGCGGCTTTAATTTTTTACACATACCCTATCATTGACAAGGATATAAGAATAATTAAAAGGAAAAAATTTGTTCATTCACGAATTTTTTTCCTGTAGAGATCAGTCATTTTACCTTTCTTCTTCATCTCCTGTAAGCAGTCTTTCTTCATTGTGTTTATTAAAAAAGTGTTTTTTTTTGTTCTCAAAAGTTTTTGTATTTAGTGTTATTGTTAAACATCATCATTATTCATTGAGTACATAATATTAATATAAATTAATATTAATATAAATTGTTCTCACTAGACATTTTAAAGTTTACAAGGTAAAGAAACAATTTTATTCATCTAACTCTAGATATTTGTTTTGATAAGGACTCAGTGAGGATATCCCATTCTGTTTTGGAATTTACTGGAAGTTTTACTATATTATAGTACAGAAATCATAGATTCTAAGTCTCTTGTTCGCACATGAAGATGACATATTTGGCGATAAAAATTCAATTTAATGATAACCTGGTTTTCTTCTTTCTTAGCTATTTATTTGTGAATGGACTCGTTAAACATGGTACTAATGTAATCAGCAATACATAGCACTGCAACGGCATTTTTTTACTCAAAAGTCAGATGGAAAAAAACTTTTGTTACTAACTACCTTATTTTCAATAAAATTTTTGTTTTGTCATTCTGACCAGTTATAACAAACCAAAATTTTAACAAACTGGTTTTGATAGTGAGCTATTATTTTTTCACGTCATGTCAATGATTAGGGAATGCTAATAGTTTTAGATTCGATTTGCCTAAAAGTACAACTTCATAAAAGACTCATATTTTTTGCCTCTCTGATATACTATTATTATGTACAGAACTTAATTAATTAAATATAAATAATGTCCATTTTTTAAGTGAGAATGTTATTAAATTAAAATAAATATTTTTTAAACGTCGTTAATATAATTTTTGTATCTCATAGAGTATCGAAAAACTGAGACTTATTCATTTATTACAGGGAAACAATTTTCATTTGGAAAAAGTTACACTTGTTTCTTTGAAAGTCTTATTATGATATAGCTATATTTTTTAGAAAAGAAACCCAAAACCTTCAGTTTAGTTTTGAAGTATGGTTTTTGCTATCATCATAAAAATTATAGTTTGCAAATTTTATTTGATTTAAAATTAATCTAGAGAGGTTAGTATTTACAAGTCCATTTAAGAACTATCTATATAATCAAGTGTATTTTCTAAGATGTGTTGGATAGTTTAATTGTAGCGATCTAAAAAAGTACTTATACTTGTTAAAAATATTTATTCTACATTAAAGAATAAACTGCGCGAAGAATATGTGTAATTTGCAACACGCGATTTTTAGGTTTTACTCTAAAGGTGTTCTTTTCTATAAAATATGTCTATCATTTCTAGCATTAAATAATTATTTAGTTTTCAGTACTAACCGTGATATGTTGTATAGGAAAAGATGTGATGGTTAAATATAATTTTAGTTTTCTTTAGTCTCATTTGCTTTGAACATATAAAATAATTGTTTTCTGTAATTGTTCATTTTTTTTTAATTGGTATTGAAATGTAAATATGAAATGAAAGAAGATATCGTCTTTTTTATTTAATTTTATCTTCTTGGCAAAGGTTTATCATGCAGTCAGTTAATATGTAACATACCTTTCTTAAAATACCTACTTGTTCACTTTCACATTATCAGATTTATTAAGACCTACTAACAGACTTTGTCGAAGAATTCGTGACTCCAAGAATTGTGGTAATATAGTTGTTCTTAAATGTAGTTATAATTTGATTACATGTATATAGTTCAGAAGTAAAGAAGTTTCAAGATTTAGAAACTTATTATTGATTTGTTATTAGCCTTTTTTTGTACATTCTTATTTTGAGTCTATTTATCTTACAATTCACTATTATTTAGTTTGCTGCTCTACATATTTATTATACATCATAAATATTAATAAGGAGTAATCAAATAAATAATAACTTGGACTACTATAAGTGCTGTGTTAGTATAAAGGTATATAAAATAGTAGGCACAGAGAGCATTCACAAAATTATAATATCTACCAACTGGGGTTTAAGTTTGGCGCGAACAACTTTAGGAGAAACAAAACATATTAACTCTGGAAATAAAAAAAAAAGGAAAAAAGACAATAAGCTGACACAAATTTAAATTTTGAAACTATTTGGTTTGGATTTTGTTCTTTCTAACTATTCGTGATGCTGGATTCATATAATTATTTGGTAAAATTAAGCTAAATATTTGTTTTAGCTATACACAGTCTTGCAGAGATTGTATTATGCGAAGCCGGCATACCTATTGTTAACAGTGAAAACCATTAATTTAAACGCGATAATAATAAATCACTAGAGTCAACTTAAACAAGAAATAGAACCGATAAACCTGCCTATTCACGGCTAGGAGAGTTGTAAATTATAAGTAAAGCAAACTTGACACATGTTTTGTACAGTTGTAGAAAAGAGTATATGCCAGAGTTTTTAACCCATAAAAACACCATTTTAAAACCTGGTTGTCAAAAAATAGACAACAAAATAATCGGTTTTATACGAGGTTTATGTAGATTTTTAGGTTTGACGCGCTTAAACATGGCGTGAACATTTTTTTAAGGATAGTTAGGCTTAAACCAAGTTGAAACCAGGTAAAAAAAGATTTTTGAAAATATTGAGACACATAAAAAATGATAATTCTTAACTGTAAGCGGGAAAGTTAAACTTTCTTGGATGTAACCCCGTTTTTAGGGGTTGACCCACTTAATGCTTACTGCGAAAGGGAGATGTTATTACGTTATTTAAGTTTAATGAAAATACAATTACACTTTGATATTTTGAGTTGAATATGCGTTACCTTATTTATTATTAGATGCCTCAACTTTTCAAACCGCCACTATTTTATTGCGTCGAATTTATCAAAGCGACTTATCTTGTCTGAAAAAAACAAATAAAAAAGACAGCCACTAATGGCAAGAAACAACATTCTAAACCAAATTTATTTTTATTACCACAGCTAAATGTCCGAAAAATAAAATGTGAATGTAACTATTCTTAAGCTATAATCATTTATAGTTTCATTTGCGTGGGTTATAATTTATGTAAATGAAGAAGAATTTGGTACATTAAAATTTCCTCTAAATATCAAGAAGAAGCTAAGAGCAGTTGTATAAAATATATATTAAGATCAGACTTCTAATTTTATATATCTGTCCAAAAGGGAGAATAATAACTAATAGACTTTAAAAATTATTATAAATGTTTGCCATAATGAACTTTTATAAATGGTGTTAATTTTTTTAACCATACATAGTGTGGGAGTTTTCTTCGAAGGCATCTTTTTTGTTTTACTATTGTTTAATGTAAGAAATATTTGGGATAGTACATTTCACACTAGAAGCATGTGTGTCCCAGGATTAAATATAGTGTATAGCTATATGTATTTAATATTTATACAGTGTGTCCCAGGATGTTAATATATTGCATTTTGGGAGAAAACTTCATTCTTGATAAAAAGTTTGGAATGTGAATTAGGTATACAGGTTAACCAAAAATTAAAAAAATCTAAAATTGCCCAGAGAGTTTTATGTGTTAATTAAACATTTAATTTAAGGTTTATTTTGAAAGGAATAGCGGTTTCTAATGTTGAATCTAGATAAATTTAGTCCAACTTTATAAAATATCCCATTTTCCACGCTACATTTCTTGGAAAGGAATATTTTATATTTTTAGATTAAAGATGTTCCTATTACAGGTGGTCTGAAATAAACAAAAAGCATTTAGAACTTCTAATCGTTTCCAAACAACTTCTTTTATAAAATATTTTGAGAACTACATGAATAAGTATACTTTACTCCTGAGGTTATTTCAGATTTTTATAATTTTTGGACATCCTATATAACTCGGTGAGATTCCAACATTAGTTTTCGTAGTTTTAAGACAAGCAACACTTTTTATGTAGAATAAATTTTTCTCGTAAATTGCAAAATAACGTTTACAGGTCTAATCACGTCCATTCGGGGCATATTGTATAATTGAGCAGGTTTATTGAAGTCACATGACTAAAAACAACTAATAACAGGGCAAGTTCTAAACAAAATTTCTTACATGAACCCATCGTAAGTTTTAATACTTGTTGAATGAAAATATTTACTGAAAAGCATTTTAAAACTCATATTAATACCAAAATATTAACAATGTTAAAAACACATCACAATTAAGAGTTAAGTTGAATGTACATCGCAAATGAGGCTTTATTGGAAATAATTTTCATTTATTTGTAGGTAGTATGAAGCTGCGAGCTTGTACATACATATATATTTGTAGATATAAACATACTTCTGTAATTAATATTAAAAAAATAAATTTACAGAATGTATTAAAATAATGTGTTGTAAATTTAAACTATTAAATTCCTTCAAATTTGGAATAGTGTTATTTTTATACCAAGCTTTTATTTTGAATTAAATGTTGTTTTTGAAACGTGAAAGCGTTTCATTTATATACATAGTTTTCAGTTTCATTTATGGACATGTGACATATGCACACGCGCGCGCGCGCGCGCGCGCCCACACACACACACACATACACACACACACACACACACACACACACACACACACACACACACACACACACACACACATACACACACACACACACACACACACACACACACACACACACACACACACACACACACATATATATATATATATATATATATATATATATATATATATATATATATATAGGGTTATTCACGCAACCCGTTCATTAAAAGTTTTTGATGATGCCATTTAGATAAAAATTTCAAATTTTGGGATTAAGGTACGGTCAAGGGGTACTTCTCTTTTGAAATATTTTCAACTTACTGTAACTTACTTGGTCTGGTTGGTATCAACTTACTTATTTTAAATGGAACACCCTGTATTTTATGATATTTTTGGATTCTACGGAGAATTTTAATGCTATTTTATGTAGCATGTCCTATACCTAGGTTCAAGTGTTCTTAAGATACTTGACCTTGAACCAAAAATGAGCCTTCGGGGTACCAAATTTTAAAATCTCATATTTTTGTAAGTTTTGAAGATATAATCTTCATATTTTGCAGACGATCGGTAAATAATCTTAGGTTTCTATTTTTTTTATTGAATTTGTCTATTTTTATACAGGGTGTCCTAAATTCAGCGGCAAACATTCACATTTTCAAAGCCGCTAAAGTCCGTTTTTTTAAATGGGACACCCTATAACTTTATGTACTATCAAAGGTTTTCTATACCTATTTGTAACCATTTTTCGAAATAATCAGGTTTTTATTAAACTATCATATGTATTTGCTAAATGCTTACACCTTCCCGTAGTAAGCCATGGAAAAACAATTGTTGTGCTTTTCTATTCAACATGACAGCTGATTTGAAACTTTTAAATTAAAATAAAATAACACTCAAAAGCTGATATTCTCAATTTATTTTATATTCGCGGAGAATGTTACAAAATATTGGAGAGAACGTGCCATGTTTTTAATGAAAAACATCCTCATTTATCGCCAATGAACAAGAGAAAATTGAAGAGGATTGAAACGAAATTTTTTCGTTTCGGAAAAGTTAAAGTTTTAAAAAATGTAATAAATTGTTTACATTATTTTTAACCATATCTAAGTTCGAGACTGTTCTAAACTTGTTGTAGTAAACTTAAAAATTATAGCAATCTAACAATCAACAATAAATAAATAAAATAATAAAATTAAATTATAACAAATGTTCTAGATGCTGTTGTTGCTGTGTGCTTGATGATATAGTTGCTGTGGCCCGTTGAATTTGTCCGTTTTCTAATTCGGCAAAAGCTGTTCGTATCCTATCCAGTAAATTTTGTTGGTTATTTACTGGGGAAGCATAGACTTTACCTTTGATAAATCCCCATAAATAAAAGTCTAGGGGTGTTAAATCAGGCGATCGCGGGGCCATCTCCAAGGGCCATTGGGACTAATCCAGCGATCTTCAAAAATTCGAGATAATTGGAGATAAACTGCAGCGGAATTATGTGCTGGTGCCCCATCTAATTGCTACCAATAATTTTGCAGCTCACCAATAGGAATTTCTTTTATAAATTCAGAAACCGTCCCTCGTAGAATACTTATCACTGTTGAAATGGTCTTCATAAATACAGTACCGCACCTAATCATTTAATTTAATTGAATTGAGGGTCCTCTTGAATTTTCAAAAACATGAATTCGCAAAATTCTACTCGTCGGACGTCATCACCAGGTCTCAAGGCTTGCACGTTTTGGAAGGAATAAGGGTGCATATGATGTTCGCTCAAGATTCTTTGGACAGATGAAGAAGAAATTCCCAAATCGTTTTCTGCAGACGGTATTGAACTTTGCGGGTTTGCGTGGAAATAAGCTAATGTGTTTATTACGTTATCCTCGGCATTTGTCACTGGTTTCGGAACATTTTTTGTAACTTTAACCTTGCCAAAACGCAAAAAGTTCGTTTCAATCCTCTTGAATTTTGACTTGTTCATTGGCGGCAAATCAGGGTGGCGTTCATTAAACACACGACACGTTCTCCAAAATTTTATAATATTCTCCATGAATATAAAATAGATTGAGAATATCAGCGTTTGATTATTCTTCCATTTCGATTTAGAAGATTTCGTTTATCACTGACAGCTTTCGATAAATAACGCATACTAATCATCTGTCATATTGGATATTGGATCTCAATTGTTTTTCCATGGCTCACCATTGGAACATATAAACATTTAAGCAAATACATACGATATTTTTATAAAAGCCAATTATTTCGAAAATTGTTACGAATAGGTATAGGGAACCTTAATACAGTTCGATAGAAAATGAAATTCTACATTTGATAGTGCATAAAGTTACAGGGTGTCCCATTTAAAAAAACGGACTTTGAAAATGTGAAGTTGAACCGGAAGTTGATACCAACTTCCGGTCAAACCGGAAGTGACAGGAAGTTGAAAATATTTCAAAAAAGAAGTACCCCTTGACCTTACCTTAATCCCAAAATTTGAAACTTTGATTTAAATGGCATCATCAAAAACTTTTAATGAACGGGTTGCGTGAATAACTATATATATATATATATATATATATATATATATATATATATATATATATATATATATATATACAAGGTGTTTCAAAAAGGTCTGCCAAAATTTCTAGGACATATAGTACATCAAAAAATAAGTGTAGTTTACTCTATAAACCTATGTCCGAAAATGCACCCCTAGGGAGTTACAGCCCCTCGAAGATGACACGCGAAAATAGTTTTTTGGCATTTTCTTTAAAACTATCAAAGAGAAGTTAATGAAATTTTGCATAGGTGCCTAATTTTTAATGAGAAATGTAACCAATTTGTCAGATTTGTCATATTTATTCAGGGGCGTAACTTACGAGGGGGCTGAAATGCTCTAATGACCATATTTTTTTTGTGGGTTGTATTTTCTAAAAAATACATCAAAAATATCAAATTCTGATTAATTTTACATAAAAAAGGTACTCTTGTTAAAATGTTTTAAAGTCGATAGTTTTCGAGTAATTTACAGTTAAATGTTGAAGTGTTTTCCTAAGGTTTTCATTTTACTTGTACAAGATATCTTAGAAACCCTTTTAAGTAGGCCGTGGTATGATTTAAACAAATGAGCTGTACGTCAAGTTGACTTTTGATGGAATTCTGTTATTTATTAATTACTTCATTTACTTTTAAAAAATGGCAAATTATACATTTTCCGAACAAGTTGATATGATTTTAACCTTGGGTGTTTCGGAAATTCAAACTTAGCAGTTAGAAGATATTCAGAAAAATATCCTGGTAGAAATGTACCGAATCGCAGAACATTTTTGGCCATAGAGCAGAGGTTACGAGAAAATGGTTCACTTACAATAAAAAACACAGATAATGGACGTCCCAGAAATGCGCGAACGGTAGAAGTTGAGGAACAAGTTTTAGAAACCGTTTTTCGTGAGCCTACAATTAGTTCACGCAGATTGGCGTTAAGAACGAATACTTCCCATTCAAGTGCGTTCAGAGTTCTAAAAGAACAGCAACTCCACCCCTACCACTTTAGACAAGTGCAACATTTACAACCAGAGGATAGGCCATTAAGGGCCGATTTTTGTGAAGTACTGCTTGAACGAGAACGTATTGATCCAAATTTTTTCAATAAAATCTTATTTACGGACGAAGCAACCTTCACAAGGGCGGGCGTTTTTAATTATCATAACTCGCATTTCTGGGCTGAAGAAAATCCAAGAGTCACTAGAGTGTCTCACTATCAACATGAATTTAAAATCAATGTTTGGGCAGCTACTTTGGGAAATAAATTTATAGGGTTTCATATTTTTAATGGTAATTTAAACGGAGATATGTATGCTGATTTTTTAGAAAATAATCTATTTGAAATATTAGAAAATGTACCGTTAAATCTTAGAAGGGACATTGTTTTTATGCATGATGGCGCACCCCCACATTTTAGTAGAAGAGCCCGACAGTGGTTAAATAATCATTTTCCAAACAAATGGATCGGACGCGGTGCAGATGCTCCAATTCACTGGCCTGCTAGGTCTCCCGACATGAATACACTGGACTTTAATGTTTGGGGAGATTTAAAGGCAAAAGTATATGAAAATGAAATTAACACGGTTGAAGAATTGAGAGACAAAATAATTCATGAATGTACACTTCTTCAAAATAATGGTCAAAGCTTAAATTTAATAAATAATTTAAACCGAAGAATAAATTTATGCATTCAAGAAAACGGAGGACATTTTGAGCATCTGTTATAATTTTGGTATAGTTCACTAGTGTTATTTATTTTTTAAAAATTTTATTCAATAAACTTTTATCTAGGAATACTTTGAGTTTTATTTTCTAAGAATGCGCTCATTTGTTTAAATCATACCACGGCCTACTTAAAAGGGTTTCTAAGATATCTTGTACAAGCAATTTGAAAAGCTTGGGAAAACACTTCAACATTTAACTGTAAATTACTCGAAAACTATCGACTTTAAAACATTTTAACAAGAGTACCTTTTTATGTAAAATTAATCAGAATTTGATATTTTTGATGTATTTTTTAGAAAATACAACCCACAAAAAAAATATGGTCATTAGGGCATTTCAGCCCCCTCGTAAGTTACGCCCCTGAATAAATATGACAAATCTGACAAATTGGTTACATTTCTCATTAAAAAGTAGGCCCCTATGCAACATTTCATTAACTTCTCTTTAATAGTTTTAAAGAAAATGCCAAAAAACTATTTTCGCATGTCATCTTCGAGGGGCTGTAACTCCCTAGGGGTGCATTTTCGGACATAGGTTTATAGAGTAAACTACACTTATTTTTTGATGTACTATATGTCCTAGAAATTTTGGCAGACCTTTTTGAAACACCTTGTATATATATATATATATATATATATATATATATATATATATATATATATATATATATATATAATATATATACATATATATACATATATATATATATATATATATATATATATATATATATATATATAAATATATGTATATATATATATATATATATATATATATATATATATATAATATATTATATATATATATATATATATATATATATATATATATATATATATATATATATATATATATATATATATATATATATATATATACTATATATATATATATATAGCTATATATAAATATATATATATATATATATTTATAAACGGTATGTTGGTTAGCCATTGATATTAAAGGGGCGTTGGTCCACCCGGTCTAAAATGAGTGTATATTGAAAAACGGCAATGTTCTTAGAACTAATCAGCATAGTGGGAATCAGGGGACAAGAAGAGGGGAAACAATTTTTTTTTAATTAGCATAATAGACATTAATGATACTTTGGTAAGCCCAATAATATATTACTAGTACGCAGGTCAGCCTACATATATATACAAATAAGAAAAAACTTTGGTTAGCCCGGCTGACCAACATAATACGTTGCAAAATTGCATATAACTGGGCTAACCAACGCCCTGATTTATATCGTATAACATTAATAATGACGACGATATGCGAGTGGAAATATCGGAACGCGGGAAACAAATGTAGTCGAAGGCTACTTCGGCGCAATTCATCTCAGTAGTTAAATTTGTGTTTAGCAGAACGGAAGGTATTGAGTGAAATGGAAGGAAATAGGGGAATGAAAATATTAAATTTAGTGAGGCGAGCAGGTAAGTTTACATATACTATTATTAATATTGGTTAGATTATATAAGTTAAATTACTTAAGATTTCATTACCTATGCATTAAAACTTTGGAAGTAATCGGTTAGGTAGTCTTTTAGCAATACCGTCAACAGCAGAGCCGGATTAATTAAAAGGCACACGAGGCACGTGTCTAGATCCCGGTTTTGTAGGTATTTTTTATATCTTAGACACTTTTCTATAAAAAGGGAGCTCGGAGCGGGAGAAAGTGCCTTAAACACGTCAAACTTTTTGTAAATGCAGCACTGGTAACATTTTATTAGAATCGTTCTTAGTGGCCAATCGTTTGGGCAGACAAAATAGAAATAAACTGTTAAACAATTGCTTTCGAGCAAGGAAAATTTCACCTAAATTTCAAGCTCGATATTTTTGGAACCAAACCAAATTTTGACCTCCGGTTTTAACGGGTCGACAGATTGACGTTTTGTGAAGAAAACTGCTATTTTAAAAAATGTTTAACTGTCAATTTTTTTTGATACCGGGTGTTAAAAAAGTCCATGATTTTTATCACAAGTTTGAATGTGTGTAACTTTCCGAGAAATTTTTAAAAATTTTATTTCCATGCGCCGCTTTAATCAATGATCTTCTGCAAAAAAAGTAATTTCTCAAAATTTGTATACCTGCTTTAGTTTTAAAAATATCGATTTATTTCCATAACCTCCAATTTTCGGAATAATTTATTAATGGCTCACCGATCTTCACGTTCAAAGGTGCATAATTTTAAAAATAAAAATAATGTTTTAAAGTTTAATTACTTCACTTTAATCATTGCCACATTGTTAAGAAACCGATTTCTCAAAATTTTGATATTTGCCTTTGTTTCAAAAATATCGTATTTTACCTAACCATAAGAATTTTTGAAATTTTTCGTTCTGAACCATCCTGAATGGTGCTTACTGGTAAAGTTTGTTAGCAAGTGTCATATCTTTCAGTAAGTTTATTTATGGTGATTAAAAATATCAATGATATGCTGTACAGTGGCGTACTAGTAATAGAAATGAATAATAATTGTTAATGTCATTGAGAACCTTAAAATATTCCGAGCCGATTTCAGTGTAATCAAAGAAAACCCGATTTTTTTATTAACTGCTGACTTTGTATATAGCTTTAGCCCCCAGAGGGTTTCAAAAAAGCCAAGCCTTCTTTGTGACAGCGCTAACCAGCTGGTCTCTTTACTAAAATTGTCCTATCGGAGTAAATTAGGTTTAACCGCTTTGACCGCAGAAAAAACAATTAGAAGATTAAGTAACTAGCGTACTTTGTCACCCAATTCATCTTTTTTGGTTTTTGGCAAAAGCCGTAAACATTTTTCTCTTCTTCTTGCTCAAACAAACAAAAAAATAATTTTAATGCCAACAGACTGTCCTGTTGGACGCCAATAAGTCAGTTGTCTGTGTACATAAGCTACATGCTCTTCTTATTTTATTTTTTATTCTTGAGCCTCATTCAATTAAATTATTTCTTTCTACCTACTGCCCTGCCGTAGCTTTTGGAAAATAATGTTCTCAAATGAATATAAACAAACTAGCGAAAGCAAACAAGAGCCGCAGAACTAAAACAGTATTCTAAAGTAAGTGAATTCTGATAACGGTTATTTGATATATTTAACAACAAAAAAAATAAATAATTTAATTAGATGAGGCTTAAGAATGAAAAATAAAGAAAACTATTTAAGGTGTAATAAATAAGTTGAGCTTATGTTGGCATTAAAATTACATTTTTTGTTTTGATTGAGCAGGAAGCAAAATGTTTACGACTTTTGCTAAAAACCAAAAAGAATGAATTGGGTGACAAAGTACCTCGTTACTTTGTCACCTAATTGTTTTTTTCTGAGGTGAAATGCGGTTAAACCTAATTTACTCCGATAGGACAATGTTAGTAAAGAGGCTATCTGGTTTTAGAGCTGCCACAAGCAAAACATGGCTTTTTTCAAACCTTTTGGGTGCTAAAGCTATACATAAAGTCAGCCAGGTGATAAAAAATTCGGTTTTCTCTGACCACACTGAAATCGGCTCAGAATATTTTAAGTTCATGGCATAATTGACATTACCAATTATGAATTTCTAGTATTAGCTCGGAACTGTGTATCAGATAATTGAGGTATTCAATATTTTTACTCACAATAAACACGCTTATTGCAAGGTATGGCAATTACTAACAAATTTGCCGCTAAGAACAATTCAGGACAGTTTAGAACGAAAAGTTGAAAAAATTATCATAGTTAAGTAAAATATACGATATTTTTAAAACAAAGGCAAATATCAAAATTTTGAGAAACCTGTTTCTTAACAATATATAAATAATTAAATTCATGTAAATAAATGAAACTTTAAATGATTATTTTTAAAAATGTGCACCTTTGAACGTGAAGATCGGTGAGCCATTAATAAATTATTCCGAAAATAGGCGATAATTAGTAAACCACTGGACACCACATTACATTACTATATTTTTTTATTGAAAATAAACCAGGATATCGTAAGGTATATCAAACAGCAGTAAAAGATGCAAGATGTAATGTACCGGATGGTTTAGGTGCTTAACAGTTGAAAAAATTGAATGTTATGGAAAAAAATCTATATTTTTAAAACTAAGGCCGGTATAAATATTTTGAGAATTTACTTTCTTTGCAGAGGATCATTGATTAAAATGGCGCATAGGAATAAAATTAAAAACAATTTCTCAGAAAGTTACACATATTCAAGCTATGGACTTTTTTAACACCCTGTATAAAAAAAATGACAGTTAAAAAAAATTTAAAATAGCATTTTTTTTCACAAAAAGTCAATCTGTCAGCCCGTGAAAACCGGATGTCGATATTTGGTTTGGTTCCAAAAATATCCAGCTTGAAAGTTAGGCGAAATTTTTCTTGCTCGAAAGCAATTGTCGAGCACTTTATATTGTAATTCATACAGTTATTTCTGAATAAAAATGTTTTCTTTTGTTAAATTGACCATGTATTTTTAAAAAAGAATCTAGAAAAAAAATTGATTTTTTAAACTTCTTTAAGAGCTTCAGGATTTAAATAATAGTAGAAAAATTCTTTGGTCAAATGATTACCAAAAGAAAAATAGAATATTGTTTTTTTGCATTTTTTAATATTCCACATAGGGTAAAATAGGCAAAATATGTACAAGGTGGGCATTTTATGAGGGGTCTATTACCTTTCCTCAGAAACTATAGAATTTATAAAAAAATGTTAAGACAAAAGTTTTTACTTATTTGCGTTTTATTAATACAGGATGTCCGAAAAGTACTGTACCGACTTCAAAACTAGAATTTTAAATGGAACACCCTGCATATTTTTACATTTTTCTCTTAAGAGAAATAAAGGTAACTTTTATAAGAACTCCGTATTCAAATTTTGTGTCATTTAGACAGAAATTTAGGTTATGTATTTTTTTCAGCAATTTTATGTTCTCAGCAAACAACGTCTTGCAGCTGATAGTTCAGATTATGTAATGAAATTATAGCTACAAGTTAAGAAGACTATCGTCTAACTATTTACGATGGCTAGAAGTTTTAAATTTATACAGGGTGTCTCAGATCATTAAACAATTTTTAAAATTTTCAATTCGCAATATCCAAGTTTTTTTAAATGGATCACCCTATATTTGATAGTTTTTTGTTGAAGAGGCTTAAAATACCTGTCCACTGATATATACATGTCCTATACCTAAATCTAAGAGTTAACGAAATATGTAGAAATATATGGAAAGTTACAACTAATTAATGCTGGCTATAATGTAAAACCTTAATTTATAAAGAGAATTAAAAGAATGCTCAAGGATTTTAATTTTACGATATCTATTTTTTTTTAAATTGGGTCATATATGTACAAGGGTGGCTCTCGGCCATATCTCAGAAAGTATTTGCTCTAGGTTATGGGGAGAAAAAAATCTAATAAGTAAATCGCCAAACATAAAAAAAGCTGAACAATATTTTCAACTTTGTAAGAGGACACCAACCGTACAGTAGAAAACGCGGTTTTATTTCAAAATACCAATTAACCCTAATCGAAAATATTTGTTTTGTAATGTACTAATAATTCCAAAAATTTTTGTTTCACTTTTTTTTCTCTAAAATATCAAAAAAAGGGGAAGGGATCAACATTGGATTCAAAGAAATAAAATAATTTTTGTTTGGATTAACCGATTTTAACGATTTTCTTTTGTTTTAAAGAGGTTATGTGTTTATTCGAGAGTATTAATGTTTAGATTTCATTTTGTTTTCGAGCCGCTAGATGACGTTTTATGACGCGGTTTTCACCAGTTTATGTTTTTTTTTCTAAGTAAAGAGAAAAATACCATTGCATTTGAAATTCTAGAGAAAGTAACAAAAGTTTGCGACTTTGTCATAAAACGCCATCTAGTGGCCAAAAAAAAATTTAAATTTAAATATAAATATTCTCCAAGAAACTTACACATTCTTTAAAATACAAAAATCGTTAAAATCGGTTAATCCAAACAAGATACTTAATTTCTTTGAATCCAATGATGTTTACCCCTCCCCTTTCCCTTTATTTGACAATTTAGAGAAAAAAAATTTAGAAAATATAAGAAAATTACAAAAAAATAGTTTCGGTAAGGGTTAATTGGTAGTATTTTTGAATAAATAAATTTGCTTAAAAAATACATAACCTTAATTTCTGTCTAAATGACACAAAATTTGAATAAGGAGTTCTTACAAAAGTTATCTTTATTTCTCTCAAGAAATCTAAAAATATACAGGGTGTTCCATGTAAAATTCTGGTTTTGAAGTCGGTACAGCACTTTTCAGACACCGTGTATTAAAAAAACTCAAATTATAAAAAAATTTCTTTAAACCCAAGAAACTTTTGTCTTAACATTTTTCGATAGTTTCTGAGAAAAGGTATGGGCCCCTAATAAAATTCCAACCCTGTACGATACTTATATATTGAACTAAATGTGGATGATTTCTCTATTTTAATGACTTTTAAAAATATTTATCTGAAAATAAAATTCTGATTTTTTCAAAAAATTTTTTCAGACACGTATATTCAAGTGAATGTGATTTAAATTTAGAAACAATTTCGAAATATCTCGAAATTCCACCTTAATGGAAGTCAAAAAATATTTTATTCTTTTTGCAATGCACTTCAGAGGATTACCTATTTCGTTAAAGGCATTTAAAAATAATCCCTGGATCTTTCGAAAAGTTAATCTTAAGGTGGTAAAAGGTTCAGTAATATTTTCCACAGTCTCTTCTCAACTAAATGGTATATTAAGAACATCCTTTCGGCAACGACTTTTATTAAAAATTTTGAAATTCCGTTCTTAACGGTATGAAATAGCTTGGTACCTTTTTACAAAATATCTTTATAAACATTTAAAAAAAGTTTGGTAACCGACTTAAAAGAGACTTAAGGAGGTTCTTAATTCGCCGGCGATGTATTTTTTTATGTATGTTCGTCGATTTCTCCGGAGTGCCTCGACCAATTTTAATGTTTTAGAGCTCGTTTTGTTCGCAGCTTCTCCAAGTTGTTCCTATTTTTTTTTGTACTACGAAATTTCTAAAGGATGGAGGTAAAAAGGGGGTTAATTTGTTAAAAGTTACCATTGTTGGAAAATAATCACTGATTTATCCAAGCTAGTCTCATTTTTTTTGTTCTGTTAAGACCGCTTCTTTGGGTTCTATATAACAAATTTTAGTATACTGGGTGATAATAAAAATAAATAATCGCTAAAAATCTCAAAATATTTCTTTTCTTAAAAAATGATCTGCCTTCAAAAAGACAGATAGCTAAAAATTAAAAAATAATTTAAACAAAAATTATTTGTTGCTGCAAAATTTCAGATATTGAAGTCGCCGCCAATTTAATCAATACCTATTCCTAATAGAGAAAAATGTCTGTTTTTTGGTATTTATGGAATTGGCGCCGACTTTAAAAATCACATTGGTCTGGCATGGCGGCGACGTATATAACTGAAATTTGGCAGCAACAAATATTTTTTGTTTGAATTATTTTTTACTTTTTAGTTTATCTATTTTTTTGTATGCCGTTCATTTTTTATTAAAAAAAATTAAATTCTTTAGTCAATGATGCATAAAGGGATACATAGATGTAAAATAATAAATTCTTTTTTCTACAATACCTCATTAACTAAATGAGACTGTTAAACGATTATTTCGAAATGCAGTTTTAAATAGAAAATGATAAAAGATTCAAATCTAATTGACGAATTTGAAGTATAACAAAGCATCCAAAACAACTCTGATAAGTCGGCGCCTATGGGAAGTCTAGTGTATTGCAGAACAACCACATATCAGATATAGATCAATCTGTTCGTTGGCAGACTCCAGACTTTATTTATTTATATTTATTTTTAAAATTCTTTTATTTTGAATGCAGGCAAATTGGGCGAACTTGAGAGGAATTCTACAAATAAAAACTACCAAGCAGGAGAAGAAAATAAGGTCAGTTTAATCAAGTTTGCTAGCATATAAATGCATGAAATAAATTATTGAAAATACTTTAAATGTGTAAATTAAAATTTAAATTTTATTATAATGGTAATTAAACGTTTCAGATAAATTATCCCACCGAAGTAGATTCCATAGATTATTCATTAAATTAGCTATCATTTGACCAGGGTTCGGAAACTACTAATGAAGATAAAAAGGTACTCTTAATAACATATTCTATAATATGTGTTTAAAATGGTAAAAATAAAAATATAAATAAATTATTTTTCTAAGACTATTAAAATTGTTTAAAAGAATATATAAAATTTTATGTTTTGTATTTTTCAACACTAAGGTTGGAAAATCTGCATTCAACTCTCTTGTTGAAAATCTTACATAATCACGTGTTACGTCAGCTGTGACTTTGACACAAGATTATAGTGTTTAAATGTATTTTTCAACACACGTCTTGAACAGTTATTTTTTAATACGCCTGTGATATACGGCACTTTCTAACCCCGTTTGTTTACAGTAAGATTTTTATGAGTTTCGTAGATGTCGTAAGAAAAATACATTTTTAACCATTGGAAAATTTATTGGTGAATGAATTTTGATTTTTACTTTTTGAGATAAAGAAAGATATCAGTAAATACAATAGCTTCAATTTTTTTAGAAATATGGAAATAACGAAAAATCCCCAAAAGAGTTTACTGAGCTCCTTCCCATAAGTTATGAAAGTTCAATATGTTTGAACTCAGGCACAACATCACTGACTCAGCAGGTACGTTAAAGATTAGATATATGTAACGGTTTAGTGAAGAAATATGTTAGTTAGACTATTTGTATTCGATTTGCATTAATAAAATAAATTTGTGAAAATATATTGAATATGCGATTTAAAAAATAAAAAAATTCAAATTAGTTATTCCACCGAAGTAGATAATGCAACAGATTATTCACTAAACTTCCCGTCATCTGATCGGGGTTCCGAAATTGAAATAACTATATATTACTTTGTTAAGCAATTATCACTTTTTTAGGAGTATGAATATAGTGAACAGTCTTCAAAACAGTTTACTGAGCTTCTTCCCATGAGTTATGAAAGTTCATTATACTATAATTCAGACATAATTCTGAATATTTTGATTGAAAATTGTTAGCTGACTATTTCGATTTGCATGAATAAAATAAATTAGTTAAAACATATGGATTCGCTATTTGAAAAACTTAAAGTTTCAGATTAGTTACCTCACCGAAGTAGATAAAGCAACAAAAGATTATTCACTAGACTACCAGTCTTCAGTCTTCTTAAAATACATTTTTAATAATAAAATTTAAAATAATATATAGTTATTTATATATTATTTTGTTAACAAATAATCACTTTTTTAGAATTATGGAAATAACGAAAAATCTCCAAAACAATTTAGTGAACTCCTACCCATGAGTTATGAAAGATCCATATATTACAATTCAGGCATAATTCCACAGACTAAGCACGTACGTTAATGTGAAGGTTAGTTATGGGTAACAGTTTGCGTAAAGAAATGTATCAGACAAAGTATTCCCAAAACTTACGGAAAATATTTTTTGATATGCAATTTTAAAAAATTAAAAATACTATTTTATTATAATAATAAACGTTTCAGATTAATTATCCCACCGAAATAGATGATAATGCAACAGATTATTCAGTAACCTACCCGTCGCCTGTTCCGGGATCCAAATCTACTGACAGTAAAAAAAAGGTATTCTTTAAATACATTTGTATATGTTACCGGCAATGTGTTTAATTCAGTTAATGTATAGAATAACTAGACAATAATAATATAATGCCTGGGTCGGTTAGGCAATGTATGAAATATAGATTGTATTTTATACTTTACCTAGGAATTGTATAGAACACCTAGGAATTTTATACAGTGCCGTGTGGTTTGAGGGCAAAGTATAAAACTAAAACTGCTGAATTGACATTGATCGAAACTGACATCTAACCAAGAATAGATCTACACGGTATTGAATAAAAACACTACTTTGCATCAAAATCAGTTATAATAATAGAAAATGGAAATTGTATAACCTAACCTAACCTGGACAAATAGGGCGATACAAGTATAAGCCTAAAACTAAAATGTCCGATTATCCAATGAGTATTCTATAAAATGCCTAGGAGTTATATGTAATAAAATTTATTCCATACAATGCTTGATAGTTTTAGGAATTCTATACAATACCTAGGAATTTTATATAATGCCGGATTTCAAACTTCGCCGGTAACATATACACCAATTAAAATATCTATATACTATTTTGTTAAAGAATTGTCATTTTCGTTTTATGAGATTATAAAAGTTAAAAATTTAGTAAATATAAGTAAAATGGTTTCATTATTTTTAGAAATATGGAAATATAGAAAATTCTTCAACACAGTTTTCTGATCTCCTTTCCATGAGTTGTAAAAGTTCAATATGTTCTGATTCAGAAAATCCAAGTTCATTCGAAATTCCACTGACAAAACAGGTTCGTTAATATCTGTAAAGATAGTGATAGGTGATATTTTAAGTAAAGAAATATGTAGACTATTAGCATTTGCTTTAACTAAACCTTACTTATTTTAAAATTTAGGTACGGGGAAATATTTTGTTTGCAGAAGCACGTTTTTCTTAAATAATAATTCGTTTCAAATTTCCGTGGAGAATAAAAACTAAAAATTATATATTTACATCTTGCAGATAATCTTTGAAGATATGGATTCGCATAATGAACACACAGAACCTGAAGTCGTAAATGGGCAAGTTGAATCGATCATTAACACTGAAAATTTTATAAATACTGAAAACAGTGAAAATCAGAACGTCAACGAAAAAAGTCCTCAATATTTGCCAACTGAAGCTGTAAATGATTCGTTGATGGGCACCAGTAGCCATCCAGAAAATTTGTTTTCCCTTAATATACTGATTACCAAAAAACGGGTAATGTCGATACGAATATTATTAATTTTGGCAAAATAATAGAGGTAAGCATTTATAAGTCAAGCTTAGTAATAGTAAAAAATAATGTAATTTGTATAAGGAACAAAAACTAATCTTTTAATCTCGAGATTTTTTTTATTTTTGCTTTGGTACAGCTGAGAATCAAAATATGAGGATTATATAGAAAGTTTATACATTATCATTTTTGTTTCTAATTTATAATTTTTAATATTTTTATATTAACAAATATTTTATAAGGCTTTATATATACTGGGTATACAGAAGATAGGGTACACACCTTTCCAGATATCACTGAAACTTAGGTACATCTTGAAACTTATTAAGATGCATATTTTCGCAGATAATGAATTATACCCATGACACTTCCGGTTTGATCGTAAGTGACGTAAACTTTAATACCTATATTAAATGGAATCATGTACATTATATTTTTCCATATTCATATACTGTGCAAAACTACACAAATACAACTGTGAAATAAATGTGCAGAGTTTCATTTAATATATAAAAGTGTAGGTTACTTCCGGTTAAACTGGAAATGATGTACAATCTAAATAACTGTCAAAATATGCATCTTAATAAGTTACTAAACATACCTACGTGTCAAACAATATCTGAAAAGGTAAAAAATTAGAGCGTATACCCTATGTTTTGTGTCACCCGGCATATATCTTACTAATTGTAATTATTTTTATAGAAAAACCCCAAGCAAGTCGAGCAAATTGGAAATTTAAGGAAATGGACAAAAAAGAATACCTGCCCTTACTGCTACAAGGAAATAACACACTTTCCTAGGCATATAATGCGCCAGCACAAGGAGGAAGGAGCAGTAAAGGAATTAGCGGGGATGAAGTTAAAGGATTCTAAAAGAAAAACCTTATTAAATATGTTGCGTCGAGAAGGAAATTATGCAAACATCGAGCAATCAAATATAATTCGACCAGTAAGAAGACCGAGATCGGACCTAAATATTCCTGACTTGGCTAGCTGTGACAAAGAATCTGATGCTTACGTAATATGTCAGTATTGTTTAGGATTTTTTAAAAAACTTTTTTAAGAAGACATGCGAAAACATGCGCTTTGAGACCCAAACGCTCTATTGGGCGTGAAAATCACTTATCAGAGGCTCAGGTATTTAACCTACGTTTCAAAAATACTGAGTTTTATAATACCTTACGACTTAAAGACGAGGTTTTAAAGATCATGAGATCCGACGAAATTTCAAAAGCTGCCATAGACTATGTCCTAATTTGCTCATATGCTGAAAGTCAACTGCGTCGCCATAAACGAACACAGATAAAAAATGCTATATCTAATAAAATGCGGGAACTAGGGAGGCTACTGATTGATCTTAAACAAACGACAGGAGTCCAGCGTCTTATTGATGCTCTTAAACCAGAGTTATTTGACAATATAGTCACTTCGACAAAAATAATAAGTGGTTACGATCCACATACAAGATCATTTAAGGCAAGCAGCTTAGCTCTGCATATGGGCACCACTTTACGACAGGTTTGCGATACTGCGAGTAAAATGATTATTAAAAAGAGCAGATTTCTCCCTGTTGAAAATCGGGAGGTTACAATAAAAGAGATAAACAATTTTAGAGATCTTGTAGTAAATCACTGGAATACCGAGTTGTCTAGTTTGGCTCTCAAAAATGAAAAGCATTGGCAAAAACCTTCATTTTTGCCCCTTGCCAGTGACGTTATTAAATTTCATCAATATGCATTACAAGAAGCAGAAGAAGCTAGTAACAACATTAAGTAACGTTTTAAAAGAATACAGGCGACTCTCAGAAAATGTTTTGGCTCTAACAGTATTACTTAATAGGAAGCGTATTGGCGAGATACAATATTTAAAATTAGATAGCTATAACAGTAATGTTTCGGAATGTCAATTAGAAGAATTTGCACACTCATTAACGGAATCCGAGAAAATTCTGAGCAAATCATTTAAAAGGGTAATCACAGGTGGTAAAGGAAGTAAACCTGTAGCTATCTTCATTCCCAAGAAACTGCAAACATTTATAGATATAATGTTGAATGTCCGCAAACAATGTATCCCAGAAACAAACGAATATCTTTTTGCTAACCCATCCACTGCTAATAAATGTTTAAGTGGTTACCACGTATTGAAAAAACTTGATGCAAAGTCAGGTGTAACAAATGAAAATGTCTTTACTTCTACCCGGTTGAGGAAGCAAATAGCCACTGTGTTGCAAGTTATGAATATCAAGGAAACCGAAATGGAACAATTTGCATCTTTTTTGGGACATACTAAAAAGACCCATGAAACCTATTATAGGTGAGTTAGACTTGTAGGGAATTTATTCAGTTTTAACGCAGCCGGGTGCATTTTGGGTCGGCCTCGTGGTGTCCCAATTAGTACTTCTTTCCACACTTCTCGTTTCTGTTAATATATGGATTATTCTTCACTCAGGGGCAAAATGAACTTGCCACGATATAATGTATACTATGCTCTAATCTCAGCCGTATTGTGCTCTTTAATCTTCACCTGCATGACATAATATCCAAGTAAAATATTTTAATTCCGTGATTCGATTTGAATAAACTAATTAATTGGTAGAAATTGTACCTTCCCAATTAATCCATATACATTTGTATTTTATTTTAGATTGCCACAAGATATTTTTCAAACCGCTAAGGTATCAAAACTTTTGCTTGCAATTAATAATGGAAAAAGTGATCAGTATAAAGGCAAATCACTAGATGAAATAGAACTTTTGGACAACACCGATTCTGATATCTCTGGGTCAGATTCAGAATTAGGACTTGACTGTAATTTGGCAAGTGATACTTGCTAGGCTGGTCCTAGCGGCTTAAATCAAAAGATGTTTTCATGTGAGCCAAACCAAGCAAAAAGATACAAATTAGGACACACAGAAAATAGTGAAAAACATGACACCAAAAGTAAGCCTAATTTCCCTTTAATCTAAAATAATTTTATTAACGTTTAACTTAATTATAGGTACTAAATCTGAAAAGCCAAAACTCAAAAACGAAAAATTTACCGAGACCCAAAAAAAATTGATTCTACAATATTTTGAACAGCATATAAAAAGAAAACAACCTCCTAAAAAACACGAAGTTGAAAAACTAATTCGAGAAAATAAGGCTCTGTTCAAGACAAAAAACTGGATCAAAATTAAAGCATTTGTGTATAACAGCTATAGGATAATTTAAGTGTTAATTATTATTTAAGCACTATACACGTGGATGCTTATATTTGAATTTTAATGCTATTATGATTATTTTATAATAAAAATTTCTTATGTCATGTGTGTATTTAAGTGTAATATGTATTTTATTTTCTAGCAAATTTTCATAAAACAAAACGGAATAATACAGACCTAGATAAATTATGAACGCGTCATTTCGGGAACTAGAGATGAAGAAATGATAATGCTTTAGATAATTTAACTACATACTAAAAGTCTACATATTATTGAAAACTTAATTCTAAACTTGAGTATAATACGCTTTTAGAAGTATGTGGGCTAAATGTAGTACTTGTCGTTACAGGGTGGCAGGCGCGTAGATAGGTTTGTGTCTTAGGAGGGGTACTGCGCTTGACAAAACCTGAAGACCAAAAAAAAAAAGGTCGTTACCACGAGTTTTTCGTTTAGGAACCTAATTTTATTAATTTTTAGGCTTGAGGGGGGGATAGTGCGCTTGAAAAAAAACCTGAAGACCAAAAAAAAAAAAAGGTCGTTACTTCAGTATTTTTAGTTTAAGAACCTTATTTTATTACCAATATTATTAATTTTTAGGCTTGAGGGGGGGTACTGTCCCCCAGTACCCCCCCTTATCTACGCTAGTGCAGGGTGGTTTGAAAAAAAATGTTTAATTTTCATCTAAACTTAGAACACACTATACATTGAAAAATACAAACTAGTGTAGTGTTGGGAAATTAAAGAAGCGATTGGGGGGGGGGGGGCCCACGAATTTAGCAAAGTATTTTATGCTCGGGTAGTAGCCCGCCACAGTATAACTTATAACTTTTGAAAAAAATTAAACTACAGGTTATTAATAAATAGGTATGAAATTAAAACTTTACGTTTATTTGCCTACTAAAATGTGAAATTTTAAAACTGTACATTAAAATATGTGCCTGTAATCAATTCCTTCTAATTCTGTGTGGCCTACTTTTACTTATGCTAGTTAGGAACAATGGCTAATACAAGGCAAAGGGGGCAATAATCCCCAATAATATTGTTAAGTTTCCCCATTGGCCCTTCTACGTAGTAGATTAAAGTAAAAAATTTGTATTTTCTTTGACATACATTATTAGATATTGTTATTACCATACTCATATTACTTAATCGTTATGCGAAAAAGCAATTTTCTTTCTTGAATACCATGACAGATGAGAGGCTTTGGAACCTAAGATTTCTTGATATGAAAAACCTTAGAAATAAAACTTGATCGTGGTGAAATTTTTGCTTCTGGAGACCAAAGATTTGATTTAATTCTTTTAAATTTACGTTTGTATCAAATTATGCTTTAAACCAAACTTTAAACTTAGCCCAGTTTTTCTACCGAGGTTTCTACCAAATTAGCATTCGTGTTCTTACTTTTTCCATACAATAACAACTATTAGTACTAAGTTTCCATTTTGTATTAATTTGTAAAAAAGGAATTCATTAAATAATTACCTACTATTCTTTTAAAGGGGCTACTGCGAGTACAGAATTTACTTTTCCTCACTAAATCGGAAAATTAGATATAGACCCCTGGCCTTTCCTACTAACAACTTGTGCGTACTGTTGGTCTCTACACTATAAAAATCCTAAATAGGCATTTAGTTAGGAATATAATTTTTATTAATCAATTTCCTTTGGTAAACAACATATACATTACCATATGCTCAGCATACTTTGGTCAACCCTACGTGTAAATATGCAAGGACTTAATCACATTTAATTTATTATACCCAAGTAAATTTCTGTTAGACTTTGGTCAGCCATATCTATGTATTACGACTCATTAATATTATGGTACCTTGGTCAGCCGGCTAGCCAGCGTAGCATTCATATAAATGTTCGTGTATATCAGTTTATACAAAAAAACGCCCCCTATAGATAGTTTCTCTGAACTAAATAGGCGTATAATGAAGGTAGTAATGGTATTTTGGGAAACCCGACCTATTTTTCGTATCTGGGCATTTTAGCAAATTCTACGTCGATTAAGCCTGGTATACTCCTATGAACCTTGGTCAGCCCGTTTGGGGGACTACCAGCGTTTTTAAAGGCTGACTAACGAACGATTCATCTCGAAAAAGGCCGAATAAAGTATGGTTTATATATATATATATATATATATATATATATATATATATATATATATATATATATATATATATATATATATATATATATATATATATATATATATATATATATATATATATATATATATATATATATATATATATATATATATATATATATATATATATATATATATATATATATATATATATATATATATATATATATATATATATATATATATATATATATATATATATATATTAGTATTATTAGTTGATCTTCTGATTTTTAAAGAATTTATGTCTGTTTTTCGTTTTTAACAAAGGATACTATTTTAATTTTGTTTTTTCACATTTATTTACGTTTTTTATATAATTTACACTAAATCTTCATGACATTTTATGTTCTAGTATTTTTAGTAACTAGATATATGTTTTTGTTTTATTCCAAAGAATGTCTTACTCATATTAATTTTTTAGCTAATATGGTTGTTTAAAGCTAACATCTTCAAACAACGCTAATATGTTAACTAAATCGACGTTTGTTTATTGTTTTAATCTTGTTTTCAAGTTTTTGTGCAAACTGTAAAAAATAGATTTAATTTGTTTTATAGTTTCTAAAAATAATAGATATCTTCACGTGTACAAGCAATACGCATATTACAATTAAAAAAATATGTATTTCAAATCTCCTGTATATATTATGAAACTATTATTTTGCCTAATTTCATGCAAAAAAAATGCCCGTCAGTATATCTTAAATCGGTAACGAAATCAAGCAACCGAAATACTACCATACAATTCCTATAATTAATTTTAATCTAGCCCATAGAAAAATATATAGTATGTAGGGCAATAGAATGCATCTTCCCTTTTACAAAATGATTTTGCAAGTACCGCGCTATCTCGTAGGCTCAAAGTTAAGTTCATCTAAATTAATATATCGAAACTTGCTCATTTCTGGCGATGGAAACTGCGCTATTGAGTTTTCGGTTACTGCCAATAAGATGACCAACATTGATTTAGATTTAAAATTTCTCGCATTTTCTGAAATTTCGGGGTAAAATATTTAAAACTATATATAAAAATATCATCCACCTCTCGACAACCGTATCAAAAAGATTATTTTTATAAAAACTATCGCCTTAATGGCTATACCATAATAGAGATCACTTGGTAATTTTGCTGGTAAGTAAACATTATGAAAACCATTGTTGGTGTCGTTGAGGTAATTTTTATAGATTACCTTTTGGTAAATTTATCAAATGAATGATATGTCGCCTAACTTTTTGGAGTCGCTAACAATTTACAAAACCAATAATCATTTAGAAAGACTGTTAATTTAACAGATTATAAGCTTTATGAACACTAGGGGCTCTAAAAATTGCAATTATTCACAAACATATATTTAATCAGATTGTTGAATTCCTTGTCAGCATATCAAATCAGAATCTCAACTACTGTATCCCAGAATTTGCGAATAATTTAAATTTACAAAATCACAATTGTCTTTAGATAGCTCTACTCTAATTTTATATAAAGTATGTGCGTTAAATTTAATAGCATATTCCTGAGCTAATTTTACGAATAAAGGGTCTATAGACAAAACATGTGGTCTAAAGTACTTCGTTTTCATATTACAGCGTTGTTATTGCTGATAATACATAAAATATGTATCTTCTTTGGAAGAAGCTACTGTATAACGATACATGTGACGTCATTTTTAAAAAATATGGTGGGTGTTTGTGAAAAATAGTTTTGTCTTTACATTTTACATCATTTAATTTGTTTATTTTTCAGTGAATAGGTATGTCGGTTCAGGTAAAATCCTAAGACTTTTGTATTTAGCATTTGTATGACTCTTATAACGAAAGCTCCTAGTACCGTTCAAAATATAACCGGAAACCCTATACGCCATCGCCTTTTTCTAAATTTGCATTTTTTTCTTCTAAATACACTGCTTATACTTTACGAAAATTGTGTCTTATTTTAATTGTTACTGGAACCAATCGTTTAGGAAACAATGTATTGTAATATTTTTTATTTACAACGTATTTAAAAATAAAATCGATAAATTTCCATTACCCGGAACTTCCCTCGTTATGATTTTTTCCTTTTATTAGGAACAGAGAAGTATGTCCCACTTTAGTTCGGTACATAGTAATTTAGTAACCGTCAAACATAAAAGAATTAAAAGATCGTATTTAAATACATTGGAGTGATGTAATGCTAAAGCATGGAACACAGTGCAAATTACATCAATCGTTTACGTCAAACTATATTTTTCTTTGTGTGTTTTTCGCTTAGATTAAATTGTAGGCAGTGACGACTCGCGGGTGAAAAAGTAAGTGAAGCAAGAAAATATCGCAATCATTTTCCAGAATTTTTTTATGTGTGGAGGGGGTAGAATATTTTTTTTACGAATTACCTAAATTTTGTATACTAAATCAATTATGCCATCCTTCATAGCAGCAAATTTATTTATAACATCCTCATAAAATGGATGGGTCGCCCTAATCTCCTCCAGAAATTCCTTTTGAACTGAAATATTGCCAAGAGAAGTGAGTCTTTGTTGAAATATTGTATTTCTTAAATAAGTTTTTACACATTTGAAGCATGAAAACCTTCTTTCCACTGAAACACTTGTCGACGGTATTGTCAACATAAGGGAAAACAATGTATATGCTTCGGTAAAAATATATTTATTTTCATTAATTTTTTTCACTTGCTCTTGCAGTGATATATTCCAATTACTGTCATTGACAAAAATAAGACCAAGCTCATTTTTAAGTCGTTGACTTTTTGAAAACATTTCCCCATATAACTGTAACAAATTTTCAAACGGGCCAGTCGGAAAATTTAAACTATATTCGGAAAATTTAGCAGAACCTGCCAAACATGAAAATGTAAGTTTTTCACAGTCTTGAAATCTTAGTGTCAGTCAGTCCATTAAAATATGGTCCAATATTTCATAAAAAAAGGGTTCTATACTTAGCCCTAATTTATTTAGGTGAAAGCTTAGCAAGCTCACGTTTGTAATGATTTATTTCTGAATAGAATTTGCTTTATCAAACATGGTATTAAAAAAATGTTCATTTCTTTTTTCACAGAGCTCCTCACGACAGCGTTTTATATTGGATATGCAAAAATGAATGTCAAGCGATTTTTTTTGAACAACGTCAAGTAGTATGTCCTTGATTGAGAAAATGTCATTAAACACTAATGCCAGAAACGTGAATTCAAAATCGTTCATCTCACCTAAAAATCCTTTCGCAAGGCGGATTGATTTTTCATCAGATTTGTCACAGTTTGTAATAAATTCAAAGACGTCTTTTAATTTATTCCAGTCTTGAACTTCGAATTTTAAGTTGAACTGAACGACACGTTGGCTTGTGGCGTGTACTGCGCCTGCAATTCACCGAGAGCAATGTATGGCGCTGGTTAACATTATTCTTCCATGGGGTCGACGTCATCCCGTACGCTTTGTCATGGCAAGACAGTAGGAAAATCGTAAACTAAACATAGCACCTCCAGCAAAGTCGAAGCGGTTTGTGCCACTGTTATAGTTGTTATAATAAAGTTCGATTGAAAGATTTAAAAAACATACCGCCAACGGTCAAGTAAAATATTTATTCGAGATATACGGTCTATTTTTTACCAATTAGGTGAATAAATGAATGTAAAAACTAAAATTTTAAGAGATATATAATAAATATAGTTAGATGTTTGCTTGTATATTTTTCCTGGTGAAGTAGCACTTCACCTACTTCACCTGAATAGCCACCACTGATTGTAGGTACTTAATCTAAGGTTTTTCGGTTTTTTGCTGAATAGTTTTTTGAAATATAGGTTATAAAAGGTTGGATTAAGTTCCAACGTTAAAACCCATTTTTGCACCATAAATGTGTACTTTAGTTTTTGTTGGTTAGTTTTTAAGTTAAATGTTTACAGGGGCTCCATTGTATTCCAAGCGTAAGTCATAATTTATTAGCATAAGTAAGACAGTAGGTAGCTCATTTTTATTTATTTATTTATTTCAATAGTACATTATAGGTAAAAAAAAGAAAAACCAAAGTAGTGCACTAAGTAAGATATATAAAAGTAATAAAATTAAAAGTAAGTACAGTTAACGTCAGATAAAATAACAAGTAGGTAAAGAAGAAATTTATAGAACATAACAACTTAAATATATATATATATATATATATATATATATATATATATATATATATATATATATATATATATATATATATATATATATATATATATATATATATATATATATATATATAAACATATGTGTATGCGTGTGTCTGTTACTAAATTAGATAAAATATAAGGAACGATAAGAAGCAAAATGAACTCAAGTTAAAAAAATTAGAGCAAAATCAAGTTATAAATATCTTAAGTTTTTTCTTAAATGCTAAGGAGCTGCAATTATATTCAAAACCGTAGGGAATATGCTTATTATACAGAGTCATAAATTGATTTATAATTTCATTCCTGCCAACATCTGTTCTTCTATAGTCTGGTAAAAAGGTTCCTGTCTGCCTAGTACTTCTTGATTGAACTCTAAATTTTAACAAATTCATCAAGTCAGCAGAGTCTACTTTGTTGGTAAGAATCTTGTGGCCAAAATATAGACAGTGCTTGATTCTACCGATTTCGAGGGAATCTAAACTCAGCATGTTAATAAAGTAGAAAGTTGACAAACTTTATTTGAACACGTTCGATCAGGGCCATCCTGGTCGTGTAGCAAGGTGACCACACAACAGAGCAGTAATCGAGGTCACTTCTCACCAAGGAGAAGTAAAGTGTTTTTAAGACCTCTTTCTTAATCTGAGTGTAAAACACAACAGTCCTGAATATAATTAATTATGCGATATATTTTAAGATCATCGGCAAAAAAAAAAGAAAATTGCTTTGGTTAAGCAATGAGGCCAGATCATTCACAAATAACAAGAACAAGATCGGACCCAAGTGGGAACCCTGTGGTACACCAGAGTGTACTTTAATTGTTTGAGACTTATCGTTGCCAATCCGAACTACTTACTTGAGAACGATCATCAAGATAACTTCTAAACCACTTCAAAAGTGGATCACCATACAATTCCAGTTTTCGCATTAAGATGGGATGTTTTACTCTGTCAAACGCCTTCCGAAAATTATAGTAAATAGCATCCACCTGGAGACCCGCGTCCAAAGCAACCGCAGTGGCGTCGGAAAACACACAGAGATTCGTCTAACAAGACCTTTCCGGAAAAAAACCATGTTGTGCTGGTGAGATGCAACTTCGGAAGACATTAAACATAGCTTCGGTTACAATCTTTGCCACACAAGACAGTCTAGAAATGGGTCGATAGTTTTCTATATCACTTCTATTCACATTCTTAAACAGAGGGGTAATGTAAGCCAATTTCCATGCTGCAGGAAAAACACAGCAATCAAGGAGTGAGATAACTCAGTGGATGAGCCAGCGTGGGACTGCAGTGGTAGAGGAAAATAGCAGGTATCAGATCTGGACCTGCACCCTTTCTCGCGTCCAATTCTATCAGTTTCTGAAAAAAGACACTACTATCCACATGGACTCGGCATAGATTGACGTGATTAGATATTGGTAAGTGTAAGTTGCTAGCAGTATCATCAGATTTGATGTAAACAGACTAAAAGAATTCCGAAAACATATTGGCTATGTCCTCACTATTGGTCGCAGTATAGGTCTATAATGATTTATCATTTTATAAAATATTATATTGAGTCGTGCTTAAAAACGTATTATAGTCCAAGTTGATAGAAGCCTTAGATTCTCTCCGTAGTTGTGTATAAGCAGATAAATCCGATAGCAACTTGGGTCTTCTATATTTATCAAATGCTCTATTCTTCTATTTATTATATTACTGTTATTGTGAGCCTCCTTGAAACATACCAATCGACAGCTGCGTAAACTATAGAGTAAAACAGCTCCACTGCCCTCTCGACATTCAGACCACAGGAATGGAGAACGCCCCAATCAAAGCACTCGTAGTGATTGTTTAAGGATTTGTAATTGGCCTTGAAAAAGTTATATGTTTTCATTTTCACCCCCTTGTATATATCAACCATGGTTCCCACTCAATCATCTCGACTGATCGTTATGTCAAATGGAGGGTGGTAGGCATCGTCAATAGATAATGGTGTATCGCACTCAGAAACATTAATCATCTGGTAGTTAGAAAATACCAAATCCAGTGTAGAACCATTAAGATTGACAACGCTATTAAGCTGAACCAAATCATAAAAGCACACATAGTCAAACAGTTCTATCAGCATCATTGTTAGAAATAAGAGCCTGATTGTTGTTATTATTTAGTAGGTTTAGAAACTGAGAAGAATCATTGTCGATGTCATCGTTGTTCGGGTCGACATGAGCAATAGATCGAGAAAAATTAGGTAAGTTGTAGTCACCGATTAATATTATCCCCGATTTGGGAAAGCTCTCATTGATGTCATCTATACTGATTGTATGATCTTCATACGCTGATAATGGTGATGAAGGTGGAATATATACTGCACAAAATACATAATCATCAGGCATCAGTAAGAGTTACACCAACCCACAGTTCTTCAACAGAGTTGTCGGATGTACTGCATAGTCTAGAACACAGCATGGTCTTGACAGCAATCCAAACGCCTGCACCCCGAAGCTTACCAGTAGTATCTGCATTTCTATCCTTTCTATATACCGTATATCCATCAGAGAACAGCTCCTCACTAGAAATTGCATCATTCAACCAAGTTTCAGTCAAAACAATTACATCAAGATTGCAATTTAAAACCTCTCCAGAAAATTTAGTTGTCTTTGTGCGTAATCCTCTGACATTCTGATAATAAATAGAAATATCTACTAAAGAAGGACATCTAGCATTATGTGCGGTTCTGCTATTTCTTAGAAACCTCCGAATCCTCCGATATAAATCACCATCAAGTCCGTTCCGAAGAAAAAAGGGTCCAATTAGAAAATCATAAACTATTCCCATACCCAAACATTACATGAACATTTATGCTGAAAACGGGTCTCAGCTAATGCATGCGGATTTTCTTCACTTCAAATGTGATTAATATGAAAAATTAGAAAATTTGTAATCGTCTTTGTTGAGAAGCTAGCAATCGATAAGAATAAGTTTTTTAATTGAGAACTCAAACTCAAAATATGCTTTATTGTCATAAGAGTAATCCTGTTGACAAAGCTGTAAAGAAATAGGTGAAAAAGTTATACAATTCAAACATCCAAGCAGATAAACGCAAATAAAAACAAATCAACATCTAAGTTAAAATATAAAAGTCGTAAAAGAAGATATATAAAGTCATTCTAATTCTAGCTAAATAAAAAAATAAAGTCATGGTTAAAAACATATAAAAACTCAAACAAACAGATAATGTGACAATACTAGAAAATAATTTTAAGTCAGTAACATTTCTCAAGCTTAGCGGCAAGTGGTTGTAGATCTTTATGCTATTAAAAATAAGAGAATGCCTAATCATGGCCGTCCTGGGAATAGGCACCGAGAGGTTGTTAGCTTCGCGGGTGTTAAAAGGCGTTGTGTTATTACGATACTGATCGCGTCTTTTATGTATAATACACGCCATTTCAAGAATAAATAAACAAAAGAGAGTCAGGATTTGTGAGGAAATAAACATGGGCTTATAATGATCCCTTAATTTCGCCCTATTTAAATATCGAACTGCAACACAAACACAGAGTTAAACAAATATTGAGAGCACTGACCCCAAAAGGCTTTACCATATCTCAATTAGTAGTCAACAAGAGGAAAATATACCATCCTCGCTGACTGCCAGTTCAATTATTTAGATGCAATTCTCAATGCAAAGCATGCAGATGCCAGTTTAGAATTGAGATTCATTTTTTTTTCATTTAAAAAATACATTAAATTATAGAATTATATAATTATTTGATAAGTTTATACATTTTATTAGAAGCTTTCTGGCACTGCCCATTATTCTTACTTTTTTGGTGCTGGCCGACCTGGTCTATGCACTTCTAATTCACTTTAATATTTTGCATGTCCCCAACCCCCTGATTACTTTTTTATTTTTATTTATTTATTTATTAAGAAGAAGCACACTACAGAATACAATTCTAAATGGTACTAAGGTATATAACAAATTACAAACACAATACAGAATTAAATTAGTTGTAGGTATAAAAATTACATAAAATAAACAGTAAGTATAAAAAAAATTGAGTGCTAAGAATACAATTAAAATAGGAAAAAGTCACTGAGCTAGTAGCTTCGTCTTTAGAGTAGTCAAACTTAGTTGAAAAATATCAAAACTGGAATAATGTCTATTATAATTATTCAAGATACGGTGCATGAATGCTGTAAAACCATAGTTTGTACGATGCGGTGGCTCATAGAATAAGCGTTGTTGTCTAGTGTTTCTTTGAGGGGCAAGAATTAAAACTGATCCCGTAAGAAAAATACAATTAACCATCTGATTCAATAATGTATGCAAGAAATCCAACATGGCTTCTCTTCTTCGACATTCAATGGCTCTTTAGACAACAAAGTAGAAGTCTGGTACAGGATGGTATATCCTGGTATGGGAAGTGGTGTTTGGATAGTAAATATTTGGTAAATCTCTTCTAAACTCTTTCCAATCTCTCAACATTACATCTATACGATGGGCACCAAACAGTAGAATAGTACTCCAAGACACTACTTACAAGCCTGTTACACAGGCACAGTATAGCCTTGGTGTAACCTATATATTTAGTATGTCGTTTTATGAAACCCAAAATGCAAAGCCTCTAGTGTTATCTGCTCAACATGTAGATTAAAATTTAGGGACCTGTCAAAGATAACTCCAAGATCATTTATAGAGGATGCTGCCGGTGGCAAGCTTTCCCCCATTGAATATTCCCGCTCAATGAGATTGGAACTTCGTGAAAATCTCACTACTTTGCACTTTCCAACGTTCAGTTCCAAATAGTTTCGATCACACCAAACCGCAAATCTGTTGATGTCTTGTAAATCAAAATACAAGAGTTCTAACCACACTACACCACAACTTGTTACGTTCTGGACGAGCGTTCCGCTAACCATCATCTATAAATAGTTTATATCATCTGCTGATGATGCTAACTTGGTTAGCGAAACGCGCGTCCAGAACGTAACAAGTTGTGGTGTAGTGTGGTTAGAACTCTTGTATTTTGATCTATCTTCCACCACAGGTTCCATTGTTAGGTCTTGTTGTAAGTGGCTGCAATCTGGAGAGACGACATTATAAAATTTCAGATCATCAGCATACATGAGGAAATTTGAATAGTGAAAACATGACACAACATCGTTTATAAACAATAGAAACAAGATTGGACCAAATTGATATGTTCATTAAATTTCAGTTTGTCATCTAAAGTAACTCCCAAAAATTTCACAAAAGTCTTAGATTCTATTAAATGACTGTTATCAAGTGTGAGTGAATCTACATTACAGCCGAAAGCTAAATGATTTATTTTTTTTAAATCAAGCCAAGATAATTTGATCGACACCACAATTCCTGCAAGACCATGCTGGATCCCTGCCAAAAAATAGTCGCATCATCGGCAAACAAAGTGAATTTGTTCTGAATATCCAAAAATGATAAATTATTAATATAAAGCAGGAAGAGTATTGGTCCCAACACTGACCCTTGAGGGACACCTCTTGTAATGTTATGGCAATTCGAGAGGAGGTCATCAGATTTCACTGTATGAGATCTTTAACAAATATAAGTACTCATCCATTCAAGAACGGCACCCCTAAACCCATACAACTCCAACTTCCACAACAGCGTTGTATGACTTACGCAATCGAAAGCTTTTGAGAAATCACAAAACACTGCTGCTACGGCATTGCCGTCATTGAGTCCTAAATACACTCCCTCCAAAAAAAGTGAAAATTGCGTCATCTGTTCCTTTGCTTCGCTAAAATCCAAACTGTGAGTCAGAAAGTATGTTGAGACGTGGCAAATAAGCTATGATTCTATCTTTAACGAGTTTCTCAATTAATTTTGATAATGAAGACAGCAATACGATGCGACGAAAGTTTGAAGGATCATCAAGCTCACCACCCTTGTATAGCGGGATGACAATTGCTATTTTTAAGCATTGTAGAAATACTCTGTTGGCAAAAAAATGGTTAATCAACTTTACCAGCGTTTGTAAAGTAACATCCGGAAGATTAATTAGGATTTTGACAGATATGCCATCAAATTTATTTATTTTTTTTTTTATAAAAATATCTTTTATGTAATTTTAAGGGTCATTCCCAGAATTTTAGATGTAAGACTTTCTGCAACTGAACAGTAAAAGGAGTTTATCGCGTTTGGCTCAATTCATTTAAGATTTTCTAGTTTTCCCCGGTCCTGTTTTGAGTGTTTTTAAGTCTTTCACTGTAAAAATATTCTTTGGCCAGCTTTAAAGTGGTTCTATAAATGCGTTTGTATTTACTGATATAATAAAGAATAAAATCATTATAACAATATTTCCTAAGTGTGCACAAAAATCTGAGGTTTTTAGCAGATACTTGGATACTCTTTGATATCCAGGGTTTCTTTTTTTTAACCTTTAGTCTTTTCAGCGGAAAACATTTATTGAAAAAGTTCACTAATTTCTCATGAAAATATTTGAAGGAATCAGATTGATGAAAGCAATCTCTCCAATTGGCCTTGGCACAATTTTCACAGAATTTTTTAAAATTAGACTTACTATAGATTCTACCCTTTCTGAATTTCCTGGGTTGAACCAAGTACTAAAGGGAAGTAGTTAATTTGACAGCAGAATAGCATTCCAGCCCTGTATCGTCCAAATTTGCACAGATATGATCTATTATTGAAGAAACTGGTGTGATCCTGGCGAATTATGTATTTGGACATTGAAAGAAGCTAGTCATTCAAGTCAATCAAGAGTGTGCCTTGACGTTTTATTGTTAAAATCGATATTCAGGTCACCTCCTATGATGATCTTTCTGATATAAATGTTAGAAGTACGGCTATAAACTATAGAAAATTCAAACTCTCCTTACCCTAAAATGTTATTTAAATTGTCAAAAGTAATAAAATTTAATTTATTAATAAAGTCTGCTTTTATTAAAATAGCTGTGCCGCCACACAATAAAAGTGTCCATATATTTTTCGATTATAAAATGTGTCGAAAATTTTGTGAATAGAAGAGAAAAATACTACGTAGAAATGTATTATAGATTTTGATGATTTTCAACCCTAAGAATGAAACGTAGCCGACAAAATATGACCAGATCCATCAAATTATTACAAATTATTCCTTCCTTCCTTTAATGTTTTTTTTTACACTCGGCTCTTGTTGGATGCTTTCATCAGCACACTCCGTGTGAAGCCTAGTCAGAGCTGGAGCGACTTTTCCAGATGATTCACTTTGGAGACGATAAAGGTGGGATGTCCGGATGGCAAGCTCTAGGCTTCCAGTACACCCCGTATATTTAAAATATCTTTGGATTTTTTTCTTTCTTTTTAAATATTTTTAAATAGATGCCCCTTGAAAGTACTACTAATCTCACAAGATGAACTTTTCTTTCAAGCAATCCCTTTACCCCTTTCTTAAGATTAAGATTCTAATATAGAACTGTGGCAGACGAACGAGATATAATGCAGGAACAACTAAGCCTCACACATTCAGAGCGTCTGCTCTCTTTCCGGCGTGGTCATTAATTTCCACACAAAGCGATTGAACAGCAACACGTGGAACCACTTATGTTAATAACACAGAGGTCTGCTTTCAACGAGGCGATTCGGAAGACTGGACAAACTATTCCATTTTTTGAGGGTTTTTTTAAACTCCCCCCAGCCCTTAATAACATGTTCTGTATGTCCTCGTATAAGAGACTGAAGTAAAAACACACGTGCAAATGGTAACTAGAAATGTGTTAGTCATTTGTTGTCCGAGTTGGTGTATTGCCAGGACTATAGTGTCAAAGTTATGATCAAGAGTCAGATAGAATCTTGGACGCACTTGGAATCAGCTGGCAAATAAATTGTCGGAACAAAAACCAAAATCCATCGGAGACAATGTAAGATATCATATGTTTAAATTTTGTTTTGATGTTTTGATTGTCTCTAGTATAATAATAATTACTAATTATATATTTAAATCTTTAGAGTGGATAACATAAATAGATAGCCAGTAACGCGGATAAAAAGAATTCTTTTTAACAGTTTGGTGGCTAACCAATTTATCTCTTTATGTAAGTAATTAGCATTACAATCTATACATAAATAACAAGTAGATTAGTGACTAAGGGTGTAGATATCTATTTTCGAAGAAATTAGCACAAGTGCAAGTAAATAAATTAATTACCGAGTTTAGGGTGTTCAATCAAAAAAGTAACAAACTTTAGCAAGCTTTATTGTAAAACTAAGAAAATATCCTCATTCACAAAACAGTGTATATATCCTATAAAAAATATGAACTAAATTATCTGTTGAAAAAAATTAAATTATAAATGCTATCCTAACAATATAACTATATTATTATAATATATGGTTAAGGTTTTGCAGTTTAGAGAGACTGGGGCAAGTGCCCAGAAAGCAAAATAGATACTATTTATTTATTTTGATAATTGTGCCCTTACGGTTTTCTGCTATTATTGCAATTTTTAAATTCTACTTTGATAAATTTGTTTAAGTTGTTTTTATTAGGGATGTGCTTTTAATGAAGCATTGAATATTCATAATTCCGTTTCCAATCCTGTTTTCAGTTTTGTGTTCTGTATTCACTGGTTATCTGAAAAGTCGATTATTTATGGAACATGGTCTCTGAAAATAACTGTCAACAGTGTCACCAGAGGAACCTATAAATTTTGTTGGTTGTCGGGTAACCAATGTTTGAACTGTCAATTATTTGAAGGGTTTTTCAAAAACCAGTGTCAGACTTCTGTCAATTGGACTGATTAACCAGGTTTGGAAACGGAATACGGCCTTAACGAAATTATTTTTTTAATCCAATAAATTCAACACATATATCTGACAACATTGGTTATATCATTCAATTTATGTTATTTTTCGTAGTATTTATATTAATTTATTTGCTTGAAATTCATTCGCAAAAAAATCATTACAGAAAAAAGTTATTACTAAAGAAAACTAAAGAAGGAAAAAGTAAAGTTATATAAGCTCACTTTAACGGTTTGGTGGTGAATTTTTTAAACAAAATATTTTATTTTGCTACAATTTAATATAAATTTAAAATTTAACGTTAATGACGTTTTATTTCGTGCAAAAACCATTTATTACATTTACAGTTATTCTAAACTAGTTGATTTTAACACCTCCTCCGTCATTAATGTTAAAAAGTCTTCTGACATTCCATCAATGTCTACCCAGATTTGGTCCTCCAGATCAAAAAGATTTGCAGGGAGTGTAACAAGAACTTTTTCTTTTAAATATTTTTAAAAAAGTTAGTCTTCTAGAGAGATAATTTTCATATAGATGGTGATCTACTTGAAACTTATAAGATCGAAACACATGTTGTTTTAAAATTCGTCTGGCTGATTTACTTTGATTTCTTTTTTTAATTGTAATGTTGGATCAAAATGAACGTCTGCTAGAAATAATTTCCACTTCTTCACTTCTTTCAATAAAATTTTCTTCTATGTTGTCTTTATTGGCATTCTCATTTCTAAATATCACCTGGATATCTCTGAACATACAGGTTACAGGTTATTCTCGAATTTTTACTGCACTCACCAAACACAAATAACATTTCAACTGGTTCGTTCCTGGTGTAAACCATTTGGAAAGTAATACTATATATTATTTTGAATCAAATACAATAGAAATACCTTATTCTTTAAAAATCAAAGAACTTGAAGATGAGATATTACAACTGCCCTTAACCAAATAATGATGGTCATATTATGGTATTTTGTTTTTCATAGCCTATTTCTTTTTCTCAATGTATGCAATTTAACCTACATTTACGTTGGGCGATCGTAAACAAGCATCTAGAAACAATTAAACTTAAAATTAATATAATGTAAAATTATTTTAAAAGGCTTTTATTAATCAACTGTCACTTTTTTATAAAAATAAAATGGCCAGTTTACCAATAAACTGGAATATTGAGATTAGAGTATTAGATTCACTAACACTGCTTATACAGGTATGGGTATAAAATGGCCAACCTAGGACTGGCCATTTATTGCCAAGAAAAAAATAGAAAAACAGATATTCTTTTATCAGCAAGGTAATTTCCTTGTCCTTTCAAATATTTACAATTCTTGGATTTACCTTATTTTTTGTGGTGAAATGCGAAATGCAGAATAATTTAATAACTGAATGGATTTATCAACTGTAAACATTCCATTCCTTTTGTTGTCTGAAACTGGGGAATACCCTTCTTTTGTATTTGTGAAATGTTATTGAACCCAAACAAAACAGGACCATATTTGCGATAATTTTACCATTTCTTTTATTCTTTTGGAAGTCTTTGGGGTGTAGTCCCTGAATTGGGTGGGGAGCATATCTTGGGATTTTTCCTTAAGAATATTTAGTATTTTGCTGAAATCATCAGTTACACTGTATTGGTTAATAAGTATGGGAAGAAGCCTCGTTGGTACTTTTAAGTGCTGCAGTGATGGTAAAGAACTGACTTGCTACTATTGTCTTCCCTGCAAGTCAATTCAACATAGAAGTTGATAAGCAGATAACCACTTTACAAGTCAAATTTTACAATATGAAGAAAAGATTAAAATTCTGGAGAATTAACTTACAGCCCTACAAAAACTGAATAGTGAGAACTTAGAACATTCAAAACAGAAAATAAAGGAGACTGAAGAAAACCCAGAAAGAAGAAGTTCTAGATGAACAAATTAAATATTTGGAAAAAAAACTAACTGACAAAAAACAAAGGAGAATCCAATGAAATTATTGAAGCCTACAGAAAACAAATTGATGACTTAACAAAAAAATCTCACCATACTAAATATAGGAAATGAAAAAAATAAAGAAATTGCAAGGAAAAAAAGTGAACAATTCCAAGAAGATATTAAAAAACTAGAAACAAAAAATATTAATCTTAATGAAAAAATTAAAGAAATACAAATTGAAAGAATTAAATCTTTGAATGACATAAAATTGACAAAAACCCAACCTACAGTTCCATTCTACAAAACTAATAATTCAGGTTTGGAAATTGAAAACTACTGCCTCAAAACTTTGGTATCTGAAACAACTAATAAAAACAACATTTTAAAGGAAAATAACAGGCTGCTCCTTGTAAAACTTAAACTTTTGGAACACGAGGGTCACCATCCAAACCAAAGACAACGATGGTTGGAAACAAGTCCAGTCCAAGTCAAGAAGAAAAAGTTCCCGACCTGACCCTTTTAAAGGGGCAAATAGTGTAATGACTGCATTGGAAGTGGCTCAAAGAAGACACTAAGTCTTTTTATTAGGATTTTCAACCGCAGTTGTAGCTGAAAACATTGTGAACTACTTTGGTGGTCAGGACTTTGATAAAAACCAGTTATTATGTGAAAATATGAAAACAAGAAAAGATATGCAAATGAGTATTTTTAAGTTGGGAGTTCCCAAAGGACAAAGTAATGAACCCTAATCTGTGGCCAGTGGGAATCACCGTTAACCATTTTATAAACATTCAATGCCGATAAATCCCGAAGGTCAACAGAACACAAATGGATTTAAAAAAATCAAAATTTTAAACAAATATTTTTTGTTTTAACATTCAAAGCTTGTGTAACAAGGTTTTTGACCTTGAGATATTTCTGAAGGATGAAGATTTTGACTGTCTTTGTGTCAATGAGCACTGGTTGGTGCATGATGAACTATTCGTGACCAGGATCAAGGGCTTTAATCCTATCTTGGCTTTTTGTAGGACACATATGTGCCATGGAGGCATAGCAATTTATGTTAGGGAGGGTGTGATTGGTAATGATCTTAACATCTCATGTTTTTCTTTGAAACTAGAAGCAAAAGCAATAATGGCAATTATAAACAAACATTCCAACAAAAAATAAGGAGTATTAGAAATAGATTAGAAAATTCAAATAAAAAAAAGAAAAAAAACAACAGCAACCTTTTAAAAATCCAGGGTCATCTAATGAAATAAAAACAAATAAAACAGACTCATGCCAATACTAACAGTATCACACCATGTCACTATAGAATTCTGTCAGACTATAATAGGCCTTGTCAACCAGAATTTTCCAAACTTGCTTTTTAAATAGTTTGAGTGGGTTGTTCCCTAATATTATTGGGAAGAGAATTATACATCTTAATACTCTAATAAATGATAGATTGTTTCGCTAACCTTGATGTAGGAATAGGTAAATGTAGATTAAGATGGTGGCGAGTTAGATATCTAGGATTTGGGACTGCAAATTTATCTCTGTTAGCATATACTATACTGACAGTTTATAAAATGTATAAACTAACAATGGTTATTATTTTTTGTGTAAAAAGCAGTTTACATGAATCACAGGTTTTTGCCTTGCATAGGTATATATCTTACTGCTCTTTTTTGAATAACGAACAGCATATTAATTAAATAAATAAAAATAAATAAATAAATATCGTCTTTATTAATGCATACATGAACAGGAAATAGATAAATAAATATCCATAAACCTACACAGAGATATGCAGTTTACAGGGTTGGAGCGGCGAAGTTTAACCATAGGTTATTCTTACACTTAACCACTCCAACCCTGCCCAAACCAGCTAAACTTATTGCACATTAATTATAATTCTATATACCTAATACCACAAATAGATTCTAATCCGATTTTAATAAATCGTTTAATTTACTTGGAGTTAACTAAATACCTATTGGAGAACAACATACAATGTCTATACAGTCTGAAGACCCAACAAGTAGGATTTATATTTATGTCTTAAGGTATTAATATTACAAAGTCTTAACTCTTGATCCAAAGAATTAAAAAGCGAAACAGCATTATAAGTAAAGCTACGTTGGAATAATGTAGACTGGTGTTGTGGCATAGTGAGAAATTCCCGATTTCTCAGGTTACGGTCGTGAATAGCCGAACGAAAAATAAGTTTTTCTTTTAGGTAAATTGGTCCATCATTGCGCAGCAATTTTACCAGGAAAACAATAAAATGAAGTTTTACTGTATTGGACATATTTAACCATCTAAGCTCATTTATTTTAGCTGATATGTGGTCGTATTTCCTAAGATTAAAATAAAACGGCAACATGTATTCTGAACAATTTGCAGGCGGTTTTTAGTAACCTTATCTAAACATAAAAAATAAACTATATTGCAGTAGTAGTATATCGGCAAGATCAAAGATTCACAGAGTTTTTTTCTTATTTTGAAATTGAGTATATACCTGTTTGCATATAGGACCTTCATCCTCGCATAACTTCTCTGCAGGAGCTTCCCAACATGTGTCCTAAACCTTAAACCAACATCAATACACAACCCCAAATTTTTGGCACATCCTGTAAAGTGTAGATCAACACCATCCAGCCTAAGGTTAATTTGATGTTCCAATCTTTGCCGCCGCCTCTCTGAGCAAAATAAAAGGACCTCAGTCTTATTTGGATTGATCTTTAAGTTATGGTCTTTAGAGTAGGTAAGTATCGCTTCAAGATCAGCATTGAGAGAGGTAGTGGCAAGATCTGGTTCATCGGGATCAAAGCAATGGAGTAACTGAGTGTCATCAGCATATGCCTGTACATGCGAATTGGCAGCTGTCTGGAAAATGTCAAAAGTGTAGACTAAAAATAAAAGTGGCCCAATTATGGACCCCTGAGGGACGCCGGACAATATTCTTCTCGTTGAGGAATATTCATTACCAATTCGTACCGTCTGGTGTCTCTCACAAAGGTATGATCTAAAAAAGGAGACTGATACCTCATCAAACCCCAAATACTCCAGCTTTGCGCAGAGCAAGTCGTGATCTAAAACATCAAATGCTTTAGAATAATCAAGTGAGACTGAAATGACCGCCATGCTTTTGTCCAAAGCCCTAATGACGTTATCAATTAAATTAAGCAAAGCAGATGTAGTGCTATGGCCTTCCCTGAAACCCGATTGATGTATAGGAAGTAGACTATTATTTTTAAGATAACACAGGACCTGTTTATGAACAGTCCTTTCAAGTACTTTGGAAAGGACAGGAAGAAGGCTAATTGGTCGTAAGTCACCAGCATTAGTCAGATTTTTAACCTTGGGTACAGGACAAACTATAGATTGCCGCCAGTATCTGGGAAAGTAGCCACATTCAATGCAGGAATTAATTATGTGAGTCAAGGGATTCAATATTATGGATAGACTAAGCTTAATCATAAAAAGGGTGAGATCATCACATCCAGCTGCATTGGAATTGATACCATAAACATGATTCCAAATAGTCTCAGGCTCGACCAGAGTAAAACAAAATTTTATATCAGCATTATATTTATTAGCTTCATAAAATGCCTTTCTATCATTGCAGTTGTTTGTTTTTTGAAACACACTCATGAAATAGTCATTTACTACATCTGGCTTCATTTGATCAGGAGAAATGCAGCCACCTTTTGACTCTGCCCCAGCATACACATTCATCTGTCTGAGGCCCTTCCAGAGGCGTCCCATATTCCGGTCACGCTGTAGAAATTCTAGGTAACCCATCTTCTCTCTACGAACAGATGCAAGAGTAAAGTTCCGAAGCCGCTTGTATGCATCCCAGGACTCAGGGGTCTTATTGATTCTATACCTAGACTTTGCTTTGTCACGCTCTTTCATGATTTGCCTCAGCGTAGGTGTAATCCATGGTGCAGGTGGCTTGTTCACTCGTACGGTTTTGAGGGGTACATGATAGTTAAAAAGGGAGGATAAATGTGATGACAGAAAATTTACCTTGTTATCTATATCCGTTTCATAATAAATATCATCCCATGGTATATCACACAAGTCCTCATAAAAGAGCTCCTGATTAAAATCACGATAGCTGCGAAACGTTACAAATTTTTGTGTATTTCTCAGTGTTGGTAGTTCAAGGTTACAATAGGTCAATCTATGGTCACTAATGGGTTCAGCAGCAATTGTACCAGAGCTAGAGAGAACATCAGAATTGTAAAGAAATATAGGATCCAGCAATGTAGAGACAGAGGGCGTAACTCTAGTTGGTTCATCTATAACCTGGGTAAAACCTAGAGAATCAAATAACTGTGATAGAGGGTTTGCTAAATTTAAAAAGTTTACATTTAAATATCCTAGGACAGTTACATACTCATACAATGGTAAGATCTCAGGCAGTACATTGTCAAAGGCCCGCACACATTCCGGAACATTATTTCCCGTCCGATAAACTACCCCTGCAATTATAGTAACTTTACTATTTATTTTAATTTTAACCCAAATATTCTCTAATCCTTCAATATGTATTGCGTTATCCAAATTTACAATTTCGCTTTGGAAAGTAGTTTTGACGTAGATTCCCACGCCTCCCCCCCTCCCCACGACTCGGTCGCGTCGAAAAAACCTATAACCATTCAGGCCAATCATATCAGATGAAACATCGGGGTTCAACCAAGTCTCGGTAACGGCTATAACATCAAAATCATTACCACTTACCAGGTCTACAAATTCCTGAAAACCAGTAAAAATAGATCTAAGGTTAAGATGAGAAATCTTAAATATACAAGAATTAGTCCTAATATTATTCATAACGTCTCTTTGTACTCTATACAATTCACAAAAATAATCTATTTTATTTTGTTCATTAATTAAACGTAGCAGCGAGGGACATTGTCTATCTAGGGCGTTATGGCTAACATCAAGGTTTGGGTTTTGTACCTTACTGCAATTGGCACATTTTACAATTGCTGATTGACAATTTTTATACGAATGAGGGCCTCCACATTTAGAACACACCTTTTCTACATTACAATTATTTGCAAAATGATGAAACCCCATGCAATTGTAACATTGTAAAATGCTAACATGGTTAAAAACACGGCACCTAGACCATCCTAATTTTAACCTTTCTTGCTTTAGCAAGAAACTGTAAGTTTTGGAGTCCAATTCTAAAATTAAGTCAATATTTTTGTACCTGTTTTCAGACTTTTTTAACACCTTTATGCAAACGTTGTTATCGGCGCCAAGATCATTCCATTTCACAATTAGTTTCACAACATCATCATCCGAATCATCAATACCTATGTCATCGCTGTTTATGTTTACGACTCTTAGTTTAGGCTTCTTCAATGTAGGTGACTCGACAGTATATTTTTGACCTAACTGACCCACCAACTTCTTACGTAAAGTATCTATGTCCTTCCTATCGGTACATCCAATGACAACGCCACCATTTGTGATTTCTCGAAACTTTGAGACATTAATATCTACGGGATCTACCTTTTGCCTAATATCCTTTTTTGTCAGCTTACTGTTTTGATCATTCTTCGCTTTTACCAAAAATACTGATTCAGGTGTATTTCTTTTTACAACTTCGGCAAAAAGCTTTCCAGGGCGTATGTCTGTTGTATGACCATCCTTTAGCTGCTTTTCCAGACTATCTACTTTGATAAGCAATTCCTTGTTTTTCTCCTCTAGAAGAGCTATAATTTTGTCCTTTGCAGCTGCATTTTGCTTTTGTTCTTCCGTAACTGCTTGATAAAACAAATAGAAATCGCTTTTATGCTTATTGCACTTATCACAATAAAACTTCAAATATCTGCCACCTCGTAACTGCAAGACTCTGACCTCTGAAGCAGAAACCATATTAGCTACATCAGTATGACATAATCGCGCCCTACATCCATCGCAACTAAATATTTCAACCTGGTCGCTAGTTTTCTTGCAAACATCACACTCCATGATCCTCAGGAGATTTTAGCCCGAGATATGGCAACGCTGTCGCCTGTTTCTTTGGAACCACGTTGTAAACAATGCAGGAATGTAATGTTTACTTTCTTAAAAATATCGAATATTTCCGAAACTTTTAGTTCCTCGGGTAATGCAGACACTTATAGATTACCGGATACTAATTTTATGCAATAAATATTTCATTAACTTAGAGAAAACACCGAAAACTTGCGCACAAAATAAGAAAACATCTGAGATGTTGCCACTTTAAAAAATTTATTATAAAATCGCTGCCAGCTACTCCCCAGAAACAAATCCCATATCTAAGTCTCGATTCAATAAGAGCATAATAGATTTTCCAACTATACTACCTAGTTCTTGAACTGCTACCTTAACCGCAAAACAACCAGATGATATTTTCCTACTGAGGGCACTAATATGGTTGTCAAATTTAAGTTTGTCATCTATGACTAAACCGAGAAACCTTGAACTATGTTTTCTTGCTAAAGGAGCATTATCAATTACCAAACCTTCCAAACAACATCTAAAATAAAAAACGTTGGTCTTTGTCAAATTCAGGGACAAGAGATTGGAATCACACCATGCTTTAATTTTAGTAGTATCCGTTAAAATAGTGTCATTTAATAAATTAACATCAGCAGAATGCCATAACGACGTTATGTCGTCTGCAAATAATGTGAACTGACAAATATTCAAGTTAACAAGGTCATTTGGGTTTGAAAAGTGTTGTTACCGGTGATTTAAAATTACCGAGCTCATGATCGTTGCAACCGTTTTGCATCTTATAGTGTCCTTAAAACTGTAGAATTTTCAACTCATATGAATGCATGCATTGACAATGCAATTACAAATATTAGTGATGACTTCAGTACTGTAAAATGTAATTTCTCTCTTTTTTCTGATCATGATGCTGTCATATGTAGCTTTAATGCAAGTTCCAACAGTTCAAAGAGGTGTATAAGTTACAGACCTATCACTGATGATGGTCTCTTTCTACTTTACAACACCATCAAGCAAGTGGACTGGAATTTTGTCTTTAAAGATAACTATGACCCAAAGGCAAGATTTGAGAAATTTATTTCTCATGTTCAGAATACTGTGAATGTCTGTTTTCCTAAAAAATAAAAGGTCATTGACACCGGTATTCATCTACGCGCCCCTATTCATTGGTTTACTGAACATTTTAGAGACATGGGCGATGGACTGTAAACCCTTTCTGATGCTAACAGAGTACACCCACTACTGGTGGTATGGCGCATGGTTAATGACTACAAAAGGCAATATATGCAAGAAATATCCTAAATAAAGGATATAGGAAAAAAACAATTATTTACGTAACCTTACTGGCCAATAAGGACCTTTTAACTACCGAAAGAGAGGAGTAAAATATGTCACAAGGAAGGTTGTTTGCATTGGACAACATTGTGTTTATGCCATCTTTTGGCAATATAGAGTTCTGTGATAGTTCCATGCAAATGTCTGAGATGCGCATTGTGTCCTCGAGGGTACTTTAAAATTTACAAGTGCCAACAGTTCTGGACCCTTTCTAGCTTATCAATAATTATAATGCTAGTTTACCTATACCATCTACATGTCAAATAAAAAATTCTATAATGTATTGCAGTAAAAAAATACATAATCATCTACCTTTACATCTGAGAGAAGTACAGAAAGAAAACATATTTAGAAGGCAAGTTAAAAGATTCCTGCTGGAGAGATCTGATTACGCACTAAATGAATTTTGTTTGACACTGTCTTTTGTTTTATATGTTATAGGCATGGTGAATAAAACGTTTTTCAGAAAACCAGTTTTAGTGCCTTTATTTTGGAAGAAAAATATAACTTGTGCAACATCATTGGAAAAGGAATTTTGCACAGAATACGACTATGAAAAAAAATATACAGGGTTCAATTTAATATATTAAAGTTTAGGTCACTCCCGGTTAAACCAGAAGTGATGTATAATTCGATTATCTGTCAAACTATGCATCTTAATATGTTACTAAAAGCACCTAAGTTTCAAAGCGATATGTAAAAAGGTAAAAAATTAGAATGGGTACCCTATGTTCTGTGTCACGGTATATACGAGCCCCTTCCCATTTCAGTTGGCCCACTTATTAAATTTTCAATTTATTGAATTTTATTTTAATGTGACAAAGGGTAACTGTTAATATGTTGTTAATATATTCAGACTTTTAGGGTTACCTCTAAAATAGTTTTTGGATGTGTTGTCAAATATTTGGAATGATAATTAATATAGTGTCAATAAATGTCTCATTGATAATAAGGTCTATTCAGTAGGACTAAATTGCACTAACAATCAAGTAGGCTGTGTAAAGGCATGTTATCACTAATTGTGTTCATACTGACAAAAGCATTTTTGAATCAATAAGGTTAGTGTAATTTGTTAAAATGGGTAGAGGAAAAGTTATTGAAGGAAAAATTAGATTAATCATAATTAATTTATTTAAAAGTGGAAAAACGATCTCTGAAATCGCCAAAATTTGTAAATATGTCAAAATATAGTGTTCGAAATATTGTTCGCTTATATTAAATAAGTGATTCAATTGCCCCTAAATGTCAGTACATAAGAAAAATGAAATTTACAGATAATGTCAAATGAGCATTGAAAAAAATAATTCGGGAAAATAGACGTTTTAACTATGGTCAGTTAAGTATACTCTTGAGCAGTACAGTGAGCAGATGTGTATCATAATCTACATGTCATAAGCAGGCTCAAAAATTAGGAATTCGGACATACAAAGCAAGTTTTGTAACAATTTTTTTTTGTGCATTTTCCTAAATTATAATTTTCTTTACTTAGGCCAAGGAAAAGCCATTATTGACTCAGAAGCAGAAAAAAAATAGACTCAAATGGACCAAAGAGCATAAAAATTGTAACCTTGAATGGTGGAGGTTCATACACTGGAGTGATGAATCCCGCTTTGAAATTTGTGTGGGTCATTAGACAAAAGAATGAAGCTTTCCATCCAGATTGTTTAAATTGAAAAAATCTGAATATTATTAAAATTTTATTTTTCAGCAACGTGAAGAAGCATGCCATGAATCAAAGAAAGCTTTAAAATGGTTCTCCGACAATAATATTTCGCTTTTTGAATAGGTTTAAAGTAGTCCTGACTTATCACCAATAGAAACACTGGCATGAAATGAAAAAACTGTTGCTGGCAAATCCAGCTACATCTGTAGCAGAATTAAACAAGAAATTTAGGATAATTTTAGTCGGTGGTACCTCAAAGAATGCCATGCCTCAAAGAATTATGGCTGTTATAAAAAAGGAAGGAGATGTTATGCAGTGGTAGTTTTTGAAAATAAGTTGTATATTAAAGATTCTCTGGTTGTATGTGTTATTCATTTTTCTTTTGTTGTATTTATAAAATGTGTTAAGAAGTATAACTTGTGTAGAAGTATCTAAAATGTTTGGGAAATAGTAATCTTTTTTAATGGTAATTTTGAATATACTGGTTAATCCTAAAAAAAGCAAATTTAAAGTTTATGTATAGAGAAGTACGAGACAATAAATTGCAATTTATACTTATGTGAAAGTTGTATACAATCTAATATAAAAATATACTTTTTGTTATAAAAAATGTATATTATTGGGCCAATCAAAAACTTTTTTTTTTGATACATACTTAGTTTTATCGCCTCTAATGTTTTTAAAAAAAATTTATGTAATGCAATAATGGGTTAGTATCTTCAGTTTTTAGATCACTGCCATTTATACAAATATGTTAAATTATTGGTTTGTAAGATTAAAAAATCCTATAAATCGTACAGTGTCATGTTTAAATTCATGTGGTTGATGATTGGGATCGAAACGTCGGAATAGAAAATTAAACAATGCCATCTGTAATGGATAAAATTTTCAAGAAAGGTGTTGATTATCCAACAACAAAACAATTTGCAATCAATTAAAAACTTTTAAGAGTTTTAAAATAGCATTTTCTAAAGTCATAAAGAAAACCAAAAATGCCCCCCTTTAAGGAGATAAAGTCTGCTATAAGAAAATAAAGAAAAGGTATAATATGATCCAAAGAAAGTTAACTAGTATGTTCCTAATTTTTTAGGAAGTATAGTTATGCCATCATTAAGTAGATGCAACCCTTAATTAGTTTAATATAATAAATTTTATTGCAGAATTCAAATATACAATAAAATACAGTGTATTCCATTAAATAAACAAAACTAACGTATTTTTGACGCACCTTGTATACCTGCAATTCCTGCAAATATTTGAAAAATTGTAAGTAATTTTTGTGTCAACAAATTTAAGTTTAAAAAAAATAATCAAAATTACTCAGTCTATTGGTAATAATTCGATGGTATTAAAAAACTATCCCGATGTTTGAAGTCGAATTTAACAAAATATAATATAGTCTGAAAAAGTTAATTAGTATGTTCCTGAAGTAAAATGAATCTCGGAAAAGCAAACTTGGATTTACTTTTTTTGGAAACATCCTTGGGGAAGCCAAAAGTCTTCTTATTAAGAATGTTTAATTCAGATGCATATTTCAAGAAAAAAATAAATCTATATTCAAATTTTAAGGAGACAGTTTTTTCTAAGAACCCCTTTATTAAGTTATTATTAACATATGAAATCAAAATAATTTCTCTTGGCCAAGTTTGTGTAAGAAGTACTATTGTTGTTTTACTCTTAAAACTTGGGTATCACACAAATATTAACAAAACATAAGCCTACAAAACATTAAAAAACCGTTTTATTTATAAGTTATAGCTATTTAACGTTAGGGTGAATTTTAAAAGATTGCACTTGTATTTAACAACAGTGTAGTTGCAATTCTTTTTCAATTTCTATTAAAGCATATTATTGCATAACAAAATTTTTCGGATTTGCTTTATTAAAACGTTGCAGTGCAAAAATTGACTTTAGGATTGTTTTAGAAAATGACATATCTTTCTTATATTTCGTGATTATTTTAAATTTAAACATTGGTTTTAATGAATCATCTAAATGATTTTTAATATTGAAAATAAACAATGTGCTCTCTGTCATCAATTATTGTATAAGCAAAACTTATTTTTTGTTTGTCTAAGTTAGTAAATTTATTTTAGTTTTTTTGTTTCTCTCCTTGTATAGATAATTTAATATTAATGTACCATTTAGAATTTATAATGCTGTAGTGTACTTGACAAAATAAATAAATATATAGAGTTTTTATTTGTATTCTCAACCGGGTCTACATGCTTTATTATAAAAGATTTTAAAAATAAAGAAACAACAATTTTATAGTTTCATTTTGTCAGGATTTACTAAAAAACAAACAAATGACTATTGGAAAGTAAAAAAATACGAACGGACTTTGTTATTATTTTTAAAGTGACATCCTGTATGTTATTCTTTTGGAAATAGGGTTTTTTGCTGTTAATTACAAATTTACTAGGTAGCCTAGAAGACCCTGATCTCGAGACGAGACGAGATTAGAACTTAACCTCATCTCGTGACATCCAAGGCTACACAGGAGATTTTAAGAGACGAGAGAATGCGAAAGGTAAAGAAGAAAAGAAATAAGTGAAGATCCTCTTAAAAAGCAGCAACAACAACAACAACAAAAAGAAAGAGAGAAGTATTTATGGCAGAAAGAAACAAAAAAATATAAGATGAGTGAATTTCATGATACGGGAATGTTTTAATAGGCACGAGAATGAGCATTTTTAGATTTGTATGGGTATTTTCTTGCTTTAGGCAGGAAAAAATAGTTATAAAAAATCCAGAGAGGAGATCTTAAGAGACAAGAGAGAATGCGAAAAGGAAAGAAGAAAAGAAAGATGTGAAGATCCCTTTAAACGGCAGCAACAACAACAAAAAGAAAGAGAGACTGTACAGTTGTCTAATTGTGTGGTGTGTTTTTTTATTAAATAAAGGGTTTTCTTCCCAAAGTTTTTGTGAAGAGACAAATATAATAAGAGTAAATACGGGTAGGCCAAGGACCGAAATGAAATATCTTACAACAAAAATTAAAACTTGCACGTGACATTTTAGTGCCTATAAGTATTATGTGGCTGACAAGAAATAAACTTTTTTGTTGGTCCTGTTTGCTTTTTGTTAATGAACATGGTGTGTGGAGTTGCAAGGGATTTGGTGCTTTAAATAATTTACATAAAGTAGTAAAACGTCACATTAGCTATTAGAATCACTTGCAAGCTGTTATCAAGGAAAAAGTTTTTGGAAAGACACAAATCAAACACCACTTTAGCTAAACAGTTAGTCATCAACAACATAATGAATTAATTAATAAAAATAGAGATGTGCTAAAAAGACTTATTTATGTTGTATGTTTTCTTGCTCTTCATGAACTTGGGTTTCGAGATCACAATGAATCAATATATTCCGCAAATATAGGCAATTATCTAGAGCTTGTTTTTCTATTATCTAAGTATGACCCTTGTTTAGAACCTCAAGTGGAACAGGGCAGTGTGTTTCAAGGCACTTCAAATCAAAATCAAAACAATTTAATTTCTGCAATTTCGACTGTTACTTCAAATAAAAGTACAAATTAATCAAATTTGTAACTATTATTTTGGACGAAACAACTGATGTTACCAATTTTAGTCAGCTTTCTGCTGTTATGCGGTTTGTAAATGGAAAGGGAAACGTACAGGAAAGATTTTTAGGTTTTATTAACATGTCAGAAGATAGAACAGCTGATCCGCTGTATAAAATTGTATGTGAAGTTATTAAAAATATTAATGCCTGTGAAAAATTGGTTGCTCAAAGTTATGATGGTGCTGCTGTGATGGCTGGACATTTAGGCGGTCTTCAAGTAAAAGTGCGAGAAACTTATCTGTCAAACAAAAATCTTTTTTTGGCTTTTTCGCAACTGAATAAAAATATTTAACTTTAAATTTATTGAAGCAAATATTTAATAAAATTATATATCTCAACATGTAGACTAGTCTGTCTACAGAATGTTTCGATACATAATATAAACAATATTATTTAAGCAAGCATAAGAAATTATGTCATTTACCTTAAGTTTTTATAGATACATAGTAGTTGTACAAATACTTTCATCCTATTGGGACTCATCAGTGCGACGATCGTAAGAGAGAAACATTAAATAATAGAAAAGAATTGATTTCAAAATTTTAAAATATGTTAGTTTGTTTGACATTTAATCTAGATAGATATGAAAAAAATGATAGTTTGCAACCATCTGTAATGTTATTTTTAAATGTGTTCAGATTATTTGTTGCGTTTAGATTGACAAACAAAAATCTTTTTTGGCTTTTTCGCAACTGAATAAAAATATTTAACTTTAAATTGATTAAAGCAAATTTTTAATAAAATTACATATCTCAATAAGAAATTATGTCATTTAACTTAAGTTTTTATAGGCAGTAGTTGTATAAATATGGGACTCATCAGTGTACTGAAGTGCAAGTTTTGAAAGTTACTTCTTGTGTATCATATTACACCACACGCCTCTGCAAGATACAGAGAAAAACTAAAATATGATGAAAAAACTCCAATGTCTGAAAAGAAAACTTGATTGCTATAAAAAGAACATGTGTAAGATAATGGAAAAAATAAAAATGAAATGATCGAACCAGAAGTTACTCCTGTAACAGAAATTAATAACTTGTTGGATGAAAATAATTATGACCCTGAAAAGGTAGAAGATGTTAAGGATAACCTTGTCTTTGGCAAAGGTATTAAAAAACAACTCATGGAAACTTACAGGACATTATACAAACCAACAAGTCAAAATAGGTAATTTGTTAAATGGTAGTGTTTTTTAAAAAATGCCAAATATAGCCAAACTTTCTTCTTACCTTAGATACAGAAAATCTCCATTCTATAAGAGTGATTTAACAATTTTTGAACAAAACACTAGCGTTAAACAAAAATATGCCAACTATTAAAAAGAAAATTAAAGATTTTCTTTAACTTGAAAATCACAATAGGGTATGCCCTAGAGTAAAAGAATGTGTAACAAATAATAAAATTACTTAAAAAAGCGACACCTTTCAGAGACATTTCTTACTTAATTTATATCAGCAACTTGTGAAAGAAAATTCTCATAATAAAATAAATCACATATTCTTTTGTAGTTCCCAACCTTTTTGAATGCAAACAATGAAAGTAACTGATAGAAACACATATAAATGCTTATCCCATACTAATATGAAACTCTTGGTTTTAGGCCTTTACTCCAACAAATTAAGTTTAAGCAAAACTTCCTCTGATCTTGAAATTGCATTAATAAAAATGAAAAATGTTTGATAAGATAAAATAATTTCATTAACTACTTTCAACAAAAATTCCTTGATAAAAAAACTAATACCTTCAAAGTAACCCAAAAGATAGCAAAACAACCACAAGAAACGAAAATTTGTGACTTTAAACATTTTTAATAAGAAGCTAATAACATTTATGGAACATGAAGCAAATATTTTACATCAGCGTGCAACTATGACACATTTAAGAAACAATCTAGGTGCTCCAGAAATTCTCATTCACTGCGATTTTAGTGAGAGTTATGCATTAAAATATGCTGAGTAAACTCGGTTGTTTCATTTTGGAGACTCTAGGCAACAGATATCCTTGCATACTGTGGTTTAGGAGAAAACAGAGGGATAAGTTAAGCATAAAACTTACTGTACCTTGCCTGAATCGTACCAGCATGAAGTCGGAGCTATATGGGTCCACTTATTGAATCCTATAACTGAGGGGGTAATAAAAATTAACTTTCTAAGAGACAGCCCTGCAATACAGGATCTAAATAAATACATGTTTTCCTTCTTCACTAACCAGTTTATGTTCATACTTATTCACATATTATAAAATGCCATTCTCAGATAAAATCTGTATTTTGAAATTATCATGAAGAAGGGCATAGTAAAAGAGCGCTTGGTGATATAGGGAGAGTTTGCAAAAAAATGGCTGGGAAATCAGTAGCACAAGGCAAAGACATCCCAAATCTGAACACATTTTTTGATATAGTCAAGGAAGCCTGGTCGAGGGGTAAAGTTTCATGTAAGATCTCTAAATGAAATCGAGAAGTTTACGAGTGATTTGTTACAAATTCTGGGTTTGCCTTTTAATTCCATTAAAATTTGCCTTTGCCTTGCATATGGTTATATTCCAGCTATTGATTCTCTCCCATGTCAGAATGTCATTAGCAATTTCATCCCATCCTCCTCATCACGGATGAGGAGGAGCCAAAAATAAATCCACAAATTCAAACTGATACTTATGTACTAGTAATGGTAGGTTCATTAAAACATATAGAATACAGATACATTGCAGTTTGTCAATATTAAGCAAGATGGGGAAGTACAGGTAGCATTTTTGCGCCTATGTGAGGTGGGAAAAAGTCTATTTAAACTTGACAAAAGATACAAGTTACATAAAAGAGGAACACATTTCAAAAGTTCTTTCAGAACCCAAATTGGTTTTAAAAAGAAATGAATTTGTAAAATAAACGTGATCTTTTTTTTGTAATAATGGCATTTTGTTTTATTATTATTTGTAAGCATTAAAAGCAATTTAGTGTTTTTTTACAAATATATAGAGGTTTTGTTCCCTATTAAAATGAGTTATATTTTTGTAAAAAGGTTTTTATTTTAACAAAATATACAGTTTTGATGCTTTTCATCTTCCCATGTTTCTCTGGTCATTCCAGCGCACATGTATTTTTATAAAAGTACAATTTTAGATTAAATACAATATGTTAATACTATTTGTTAAAAATAGTTTATTGATACCAGCAGGTTAAAATTAAGAATCTTTATAAATTAGGAAAAACATTTTTTTCAAGGCACACATTTAAAAAAGTTACTCAGTATTTGTACAATCACTTTAATATATTTAATAACTCATAGCTAACAAATTACAGCTTAAATACTATATACCTTGACAAATTAATTAATTAAATTTAACTTAAAAATCTAAAACTTGTATTCTTAGTCAGTCGCTAGGCGCTTGCTGAGTGGCGCGTCGCCGTTCCTATGATTTCATTTATAAATACAAATAACTGGCCAGATATCAAACGGTAACCTCCCGCCTTATTTAAATGTATTAATAAATGAGGAAAGACTCTTTTTATGTAAAAACAGTTTTGTCGACTATTCCTGTGTCCTACCCTGGTATTGTAAAATCGAGCGCCAGAAGACTACTTCAGCGCGGAGGCTTGGCGAAGCGCCGAAGTGTGCATTTCATAGTTCAGCTTTGGCGTGTCGCTGGGAATGTGGAGGCGCGCTGTCATGTATGAATTGTTAGTAATATTTTACTAAAAAATTGACAGATTTCTCCCTGTATAATCTGAACGATAATTTCGTCTTTTAAGAAGGTGCTTTCATATTCGAGGTTATTTATGAATAAATTGGATTTTATTCTATATATTAAATGTGCTGTAAATAATAATATAAAATAATAATGCAATAATAGAGTAAAAAAATTGGGGTCACGAACCGTTTTACCGCCCCAAATTTTCTTTGTGATGATAATTAGAGAAACGTCGACTATTGTATTCTTTGCGGTAAACCAGATCATAACCCTAAAAAATATTAAATCAAATAATTTATTATCAGACAACTTGCAATTACAAGTAGTAGATTTAAAATTACAACCTGTCAAACACGTCACATTTTCAATAAAATAAGTCCTAAAAATGAAAAACATATGCATTTAAAGACATAACAGACATAAATTCAAAATAGTCAGGAATATAAATTAGAGACAAAACAAATAGAACATATGCAGACAATTAACAAATTAAAAATAACAATAAATAATAAAAGTTCCTAACGTCATATATTCGTTACGGTTATAATACACTCTGCTATTGAGAAACTCTTTAACACTAGAATTAAGTCTTTTGTGTGTTTTCTACATGATTCCTGTGGTTTTAGTTTTTTGATGCACCTTATAACTTTTTTTTGTAAAATAAACAAACAAGAGCTCAACCTATTACATAAAAAAGTAATATGTTTTGTCCAAGTTAACTTATTATCAACATAGACCCCTAGAAATTTTAAACTTGTGGTATACATTTATTTTTCATCTTGAGAAGTACACTTTTGTCCACAGACATCTTTTTTGCACAAAATTGATCAAAGTTTGTCTTGCTACTGTTTATGCAAAGTCCGTTTGATTTAGTTCACTCAATTATATTATTAATAGAAGTCTGTGCTTCATTTATATTAAGACACAGGCTTTTAGAGCTCAGTAACATGTATCATCTGCATAGTTTATATTTTCTTCGCAGAGGATAACAAAAGGAATGTAAGTCATATATGAAACAACAAAATAAAATAGGCGAAAGGATGGAACCCTGAGAGAGGGCTACAATGACATTTCGAGATGGAGAGCTTTTACTGCCTACATAGACCACTTGAGACCTATGACCTTATCTACTCATTGGGTGCTCCCCTAACCCCAATTCTATCTAGGTTATCACAAAGTAATTGATGATCCACTGTGTCAAATGCACGGCTCATAAAAAAACAGACCATTGTATTCCTTACAATTTAAACAATTAGTAATGTATGTTACCAATTCATTTAGGGCTGACACAGCAAATCCTTGAATAAAACCATGCTGTGAGCTTGAAAATATGCACATAGATTGCATATAATCTAGAGTAAAAACGGCTTTTGAAAATTTTTCCTATTTGATTTTGTAAAGATATGAGTCTGATGTGATATATCCTGATGGTCTCCCGTCTCCTTAAAAACTGGTGCTACTTTATTAAGTTTTAGTTGTTCTGGAAAACAACCCTCACAGAATAACTTATTTAAAATTTGACAAATAGGTTTTGCTATAATATGTGCAATTTCTAAGAGTCGGGTGTCAGAAATATCAGGCCAGGAGATGATTTTTTACACACTTTATTACATTGAACACTTCCTCTGCATTAGTGGGTGAAAGAAATAGAGAACTAGAAGAGATAGGATTTGAAGCAATTCCCGTGGGCTTTAAAACATTTTTAGAAAGTTCTGTGAAATATTGTTTACTAAATTACTTTTTATTGCATATTTATGTTTGTTTATAATATTCCAACTTTCTTTGCTTATATTATTTGAACTTTGATTGTCATTGTTATAGTTTAATTTAGAATGATTTACTAAAAATAAAAAATATTAAACATTATTTGTGTATCGAGGTTCCTAAGAAAAACCCAGTTTTTTTGATTAACCAATTTTATCCACTTTTGATTTTACATAAGTCTCAATATTTAATAGCTGGAAGGTGTGATCCGAAAGGAAGACTGCTTTACCTTGGTGTTACAGTTACTGACATCAGTGAATATATTGTGTGTGCACGAATATGTTGAGTTGGTAATACGCGTGTTTTCATAGCAGTGGCGGCTCATGGTCAACTTTTCAGGGGGGTCAATACATATACACCACAAAGAGTCATCGGAAAAAATCAGACACACGAAACAATAAAATGCTATTTTTACTTCGCATCTGCATGTCCAGGCACATTAATCCTACGTATTTTTACAAAACTAACGATTTATTTCTTTGGTTTTATCTTTACTTGTTTGCTGAATTTTAAATTTCGGCAAAGGTCAATCACTGATTTTAAATTCGAGTTGTTTGTCGTCAAAGTCCACCTCGCCAAAATAATTAAAAAGGCTTTTAAGCCTTAATATTCTAGAACACTGTGGCTACATCTCTTTAAAACATTAATTTAAATCACAAAATCAGCAGACAAAATGTAAAGTCTTGAAAATAAAATTGAAACCACAATCTATCACACGATCCACATTAAACGCATCAACTGCAGTTGATTAACTAAAAATATTTAAGTTTCCTCGACGCGGCTTTCAGCCAAACTTTGCCAACGTAAGCCATATATTACCTATGCGCCCCTATGCGAATTTGATCGGGAACACTCGGAAAAAAGTCGTCTCCTATTATAACCACGAGGTCAACGCGGACCGCCAGCCGTGATTGATGTCTCCGAAGATCGGTGCGAGGCATCGATAGTGTGTCGCGGAATTAAGTGAACGGTCAACGGGTTTATATGCTTAGAATAATAGAGGGAATTTCCAAATTGAAAAAAATGTAAATTATGTATTATTTTATTTATTTGTTTGTTTGGAAACATTTATTGGGGGGTCATTGGCCATATGACCTAATGGAGGAGCCGCCATTGTTTCATAGACGGTTTGGACCATATTGTATTCAAGAAAGTATCGAGAAACTCGCATTTTATTTAAGCGCCTTTGTTCAGGTTTATATTAAAATCAACCCATATAAAATAAAATAAGTCTAATCACTTCTATAAATGAAATTTAGGAAATTTTCTAGTTTGTATAATCACCTTGTAGATTGTTCCAAATGCCACTTATACTGTGGTATTAAATAGTAAGTAAGGTAAGAAAGTAATAAATTATCCAATATTTAGTTAATTATTTTTTTAAATGTAGAATTTAAAAACTTTAAAGAAATTAAAAGTGTGTCTTGAAAAATGGGCGCATTTGGACAGCTCTATAGAAACCTCTATTTTTAACATTAATAGCGATGCAGCAGTGACGAGGGATTCTCTTTTCACAGAGAAAGAAAATTTCTCGACACGAAACACGAGACAATAGAATTCTTCTCTAGTCGATAGTTTCTCATTTCTCTAGAGTTCTCTGGAGGATTAAAAATATGTAGTTACTATTTTGCAACGTTAATGAAGGATTAATAATAAATTTCACATGGTTTTTCAATATTCCTAGTTTATTTTTTAGATTCCTATGTCTTCTAACATTATATAATAACGTCAACTTCATCCATTTTTGCGTTAATTGCATAAAATCATAGATATTTTTTCATTGTCACTACTTGCTTTTAAACACGGTATTTATCCGACAGTCGTATGATATGATCTGATCTGATCGCCGCGCTGGTATCAAGAGAGTTGTTTGTAAATACGACCATAGCAATTATGCGTTATACAGCGACTATGAAACAGTCAAGGCAAATTTCCTGTCTTTAAATATTGGCAAGACATTATTGGATTTAGTGGTAGTAGTAGTAGAAGATGGAGGCCGAAGCTATGCCGTTAAACCAAATATGGCTCTTGCAATTTACCCCAAGATCTCATTCCAACCATTTACACTACCCCCATTGCTTCCTTGAACCTACCAGCCCTATTTATATAAGCCAGGATGTCCTTCCAAGGAAGGTCCTTGACAACATCTCTTTGCAGCACCGCGGCTCCGAATGTGTCTTGTCGCAGTCTGGCCCTAGCTTCGTACCTATACACTGTTAGCACCCCTATAAGGGAGCTAATGATCCGCCTACTTCTAGTAAACAACCAGGCCTTTTTGGCCTTATCAGGTCCTACAACGAAATCTTTTGTCTGTTTTCCTGTGCTGTAGGTGTACCATTCCATACTGAGGGTCTGAAAGGACCATCATTTAGGGTCACCTTAACTAACTGCCTTGACAGTCCTAGTATTGGTTCCGGTCCTATTGGTGGCATGTTGGTTCCAAGTTTTGCTAGCTCATCCGCCTTCTCATTGCCTGTCCAAAGTAACTAGGGACCCAAATGAATTCTACTGTTTTTGTCATTGCCAGTCCATCCAGTGTGTCACAGCAGTCCTGGGCCAAGACCGTACTTACGTTGGGTGAATTCAATGCTTTCAACGCTGCTTGGCTGTCTGAGCAAAAGACCACTTTATCTTCTATGCCTCCTCTAACTTCCTCCATCGTAGCCGCCATCATTTTTTGGATGTGCTGTTTGCGACCTTAGTCTTGGAGGGTCTTCTTTAAGGGTTAGGACAATGGTAAAGTTTTTGGGAGTTACTACTGATGAGTAACTACGGTTTGAGGGACACATTCTCAGCTTGAGCAGCAGAGTGGCTTCTGGATGATATACCGGGTAGTGTCGAGTGAGATTGGTGTGGAAGTAGCTAAAATCATTTACCATTCACTGGTTGAGTTGCATCTGCGCTATGGGATTGTCATTTCATTTCTACTTTCTTTAGTAGGGTTAGGTATGTCTTCCCTTCTTCCTTTTGTTCGTCCCATCTCCCGTCGGGCTTATTTGTATTTTCTAGTTCAGTGATTTCTTGTATTGTTTACTGTCGTTATGTTGTAATACGTTCTTGTCACGGTTTTCCTGTTCTTCGCTCATGGTTTTTGACGATTATGATGCACTTAAATTACTATTAATATATAATTATTGTACTTCCCAATGTCCCGTTTTTATTATGATTTTATTTATGTCTTGGACATCCTTACTTTTTAAAATTAACGTATTGATCAAGACAGCATTTGAATTTTTGATGTCTACAAAAACTTGTTCTACTTTTGTATGAGTTGTTGAGTAAAGTCACTCATCGTATAACTCAGTTGTTTCATTTACACTGCATACCTAGTTTATTTGAGGTTTGGTTTTTTTTTACAAGCCCCACATGAGTAAGTCAGTACTCTAGTGCGAGGCACGAGGCAATTCCTCAAACATCACAAGGACACCCAAATAGTAAATTTTGGTCTTCCTTCTTAGAGCTCTGCGATACTATTGTCTTAAATCCTTTTAAGATGGCATGCAAAACGCTGATCTCTTTACGGGAAATTCGCAGAAATCTAGCTAACCATTGATGATAATTTTTTATGCTATAGCTGATTTGCTCTTAGTTTATCAATTAAAAAATATTATTAGAATATTTACCAAAATTTTTAACTAGGAAAATACATAAAACTTGAAGACGCTCACCTTTGTAGGTTTTTTCCCGGAAATTTCTTTATTGTCCTGCTAGTGAAAATTGTATTTTTTATATTTTTAGTTTTTCCATCATAAGATGCTTTAGAAATGTTTATCTTTAATTTGACTGAATTTGGATTCGACAAAACAGCCGACTACTGTGCGTACACCTAGTCTCATCCTTGACTCGGAGACTGTTGATAACCTTGCGTAACGATATTATTGAAGAGCAACTGAGACAAAATTTACAAAGTAACATTTTGCCATTGTATGAAAGTATGAAGTCGAGCCACCGAATTCATTGTGCAAGTAGGACTGAATTGTTATAATATTCTCGTGAATAAATCTGTTGGGTACCTTCCTATTTGCCACATCACGGCCAAGTTTGTTCTAGCCGACACAGATAGCAGATTATCGAGGCACTTTTTGTCTATTCGCGTACCCCTCAGCATATCGTGACCTCCAACAAACACAAACACGTAGTCTAACTTAGTAAAACCTCCTTATAAAGTATTGATTGGGCAGTTATTTCATTTAACGCGTCACCATGTTTTAAAACGTCATCCTTAAATCCTTCCTGCATTTTCCTCTGTTCCTTTATATAGGATTTATACTCTGAAGATTCTTTAATAGCTTCAATTTATTTGAATTGAAGTTCTTGTACCTTCTCTCCATTTTCACTTTGAATGCTGCTTAATAGTCCTTATTTTCAATGTCATTTTTAATTTGGACATATTTTCATTCTGTAATTTGAGGGTTTTAGTCTCCTAACATGAACAATACAGTTGAATTTTTTAAATTTCTTATTGCAACCCTCAAAAAATGGTTTTTGTTCCATATATTTGCAATAAATATCGTATTTAGTTTATCGCCAAGGATTAAAAATGTACACAAAAAAGGTTATTCCCAACTCAACAATTATTGGAATTGATAAGCTTTATCACTAGGCGTTAAAGAGATTAAATTTATTCATCTTTGTTCTCTTTTTTGTGACTTATTTAAATTGAATACGCATTAAAACAGAATGTTTTTCACTTTTCTGGGATAATAAGACAACAGAACAGCAATTAGATCGTTGTTTAGTTCATATGTTTGTCAACAAAACATTACTAAATACATAATTTTCAATTTTACACAACCACACAAGGGGGAGGGGGGTTCAGAACCAGTTTTACTTAAACTAATAAGTATAAAATAAACGCTCGCAAAAACTAGTCATCCAATTGCGTTTATACGTCCAGTTACGCATAAAATAGAAAACGAAGAACTTTTTTTTTAGTTGCGGAAATTCTTTATCCTCCCTCCTTGTCAAATAGATTAGGTGAATATCTGATCATTTTAACGCAAATCTAATAATTTCATATACCCTTTTAAAGGGAAAGTTTAGATCCCCCAGAAGTAGCTTCTATCTATCTACACCAATACAGACACATGAAAATCGACTAAAAGACGGATGACGATATATACGACATCTTAGCGAGAGTGTACCATAGGGATTCCGTCCAATATTTGGTAGAGTCATTCTTCATATGGAAATATTTATTTATCCGTATATATCTCGACGACCTGGACATTAATCATTTAAAATTTCAATAGAAACACACATTGAACAGCAATCTTCTTGTATAACATTTGAGAGGAACGGGGTTTGACTGATGTCAACAAGTCTGTTACACCTAACCGAAACCCCAATGTTCATAAGCAATAAATTATTAAACGGAAAATTTGATAGATATTATTGTGATAATTTTTCGATGTATGAATAATATTCGACTGATATGGCAACAACGCTCGCACACGTAAGGCGTTTGGCGCACTTACCCCCCTCGCCACTGTCAGAAGTTATGCACGAAAAATCACGGCGCGGGATGGGAGACCGGAACGATAGATTCTTTTATCTATTGCAGTAAAAAGACTAAAATTTGTAATTGCAAGGTCTCCATTTAATTTTTAGAATTAGGTCATACTGCTATGTATTAGATATATTATCGTAATTTTGAAAGTATTAATATTTACTATTTTATTTCCAAATATTCTATCATTACTTTAGTTTCATCTCTAAAAAGTATTTTTTTCACTTAAAAAACACAGGAAAAATATATACAAAGTCGCAAACATTATCATACATACTGGAAACATTAAAAGGTTCAAGAACTATAAAAATGTCATATTAATAATATTAAATCTAAAACATATTTTTGTATTTTTTTTATAGAAGGCATCTATAATTTCATAATATAACAATATGGTATGATGATGATGGTATGGTACGCGTGGTAAATAAAACGTTTAGTTTCAACAAAACACACATATTTAAAGACACAAATTTAAAACACATCTATCTATCCATTATATACTCAATTTTATGGTACGCGCCTTGGATAAGCGGTTTACATGATTTTGAAGTTAATGATATTAGATTAATTGGGTTTGCAGTGTTTTGGTTATCATATTTTTTTTATTTTGATAATAAAAACGGTAGAATTTTCTGATGCTTAGCAGCTACCCATGAAAACAAACAATATTTTTATAGATATACAGAGACAACATTTATGACACTGAAATACCAAATGATGTGGCTGAAATTCTTGCTCTAGGTCCTAATTTTTTCGTCTTAAGAACTCAACAAATCACAAAATAACTATTAGTCGCAAAAATATTAAACAAACAAAATTTTAAACTAAAATCCAAAAACAAAACACTTTGTTAAAGATAAACCCCAAATTAAAATACTCAAAACAGATAAAATGAAATGATTGAGCTACTCAGTGATATAAATACATATTAAAAAATAAAAAACGATGTCACAACTATATTTCAAAACAAAAATAATACATTAATAAAAAAAATTTAAGCAAAAATTTATCACGGAAAATGTAGCTGAAAACTTAATAATATATAATGCTGTTGCTCCCAAAATTTAAGATTTTCCTAACTACATAAAACGGACATACCACTGAGACCAATTCTTTCCTTTTTACAAACTGTCTCAATATTTATCGATTGCTTGTCAAAATTTTGCGGAAAAATCATTTTTATAAAAGATTCTTTAATTTTAAACAATTTATTGATACAATTAATATTCCAAATAATTACAAGCTTGTATCGCTTGACGTAGTTTCGTTAAATACCAACATTCCAAATGAATTAGTTCCTCGAATAATCACAAAGAAATGGGACACATTAAAAGAATATACAGCATTCGAGTTAAAAGATTTTATAAAAGGCTGTAAATATCACATTGAATAATAAGTATTTTCATATATATATATATATATATATATATATATATATATATATATATATATATATATCTTCATTATATTGTATATGTTTGTTTGTATTTTCGTAAACCATAAATATTATTCGAAAATACTTATGTTTCTTGGGTATAGGTTTTTTTCGATGAAATGCTATCTTATGTTTCTTGGGTATAGGTTTTTTTCGATGAAATGCTATCTTCTTAAGGTTTCGCTCGTCCTAGCAGGCTTATTCAAAAATTATTTAATTATTTTTTATGGCATCCTACAAGTATTTAAAAAATGTAATATTTAAAAAACACAGATTGTTAAAATATTTGGTAGAACATGCACATTCATAAATTCTTAGTCAAAAATTAAAATTTAGCTATATACAAGTAAAAAAACACAAAAAAAACCAAAAGATAAACCGCAAATTCGTACGTACCTCGGAAATTGTTATTACTTTATGCATATATATGTTTATGTTTATACTTGCGTATATTAGTCGCCAAGGGAGCACATAAGTATAAACATAAACATATATATGCATAAAGTAATAACAACTTCCAAGGTACGTACTAATTTCCTGTTTGTCTGTTGGTTTCTGGTTCTAAATAAACTTACTCCATTAAATAAAGACTTTTACCAAACTTTGAATCCCAGAGAAATCAAAGTTTGAATTTTAAGTGAAACACTGTATTTCTCAGTAACGAGTATAGTAATCAAGTTGGTACAAATAAAATGTCTTAAAAATAAACGTATGTTTAAAAGTTGGGATATGTAAAATTCTCGCAACTGTTTGTTTCTTGTTGTCATCGCGACGCCGTCAAAATAAAATATTTTTATTTTTATTTAGTAGTATAATTACATTTATTGTATACCATTCCATGACAGGACTGTGTATACGTTGAACAAACTAACAGGCGAATATCAGCAATAGGAGAACTTAAACTAAGCATCAGAAATAAACAAACTTCCTCGGCCCCATTCCGACATTAACAGGAAACTGGCTACAAAAAAAAAATTTCAAAAGAGGAGATAGCCAATATAAAACACTGTAAGACCAGAATAATTCGAGAAGCCAAAGAAACTGAAAAACAAGGTGATTTAAATAAAATAGACGAATCGTCATAACCACCAACAGTATGTCGTATAACAATCATTGATAAACCTAAAACCACAAAATAAACAAGTGGAGTTAGTTAACAGCAGCAACATTCGGAATATAAATAATGACAAATGTCGTTTCCAGTGGCGCAGCTAGACACCGACTTTTGGGGGGGCTCAAGCCCTGACACTTATAAGATAATATTGATTATAGGATAAATCCAATTTTAACTATTTTTTCATACGGCTATGATTTAATTATAAACTCCCGATATTGTCTAAGTTTTTATGTTTCGGCTATATATGATTTGATTAAAATCTTTGACAGTTGTCAAAACATATATACTTTTTTAATAAATTACGACACTTAAACTTACATAGAACGATCAAACTCGTATATAAAAATTTTAGGGAGTTCAAACCTGCCAAAGTGCCTCCTCCTTTTTGGTCTACACTGTATACCAGCCCAAGTAGCACATATAATCATATATGGGCTAAAATCCTGTGATATTTGCTAATATCTCTGGCTAATTCGCTAAAAGTGCTAGCCAAAATAACAGTTCTATTACAGTATAAAGACGGAAATATGGCTAAAGAGGGGAATAATAATTTGGCCATAATGGGGTAAAAATGGCCAATTAGCAATTATACGACCCACTCTTTTGATTTTCTGGTTGGGTTTATTAGCTACTTTTTGACTTTAAAATCGAGCTTTTTTAGCGATTCTGATTTGTTTTTTAGCCGAAATTTTAGTAACATTTTTTCCGAAATTTACCTAAATACGACCCACTCTTTTGATTTTATGGTTGGGTTTATTAGCTACTTTTTGACTTTAAAATCGAGCTTTTTTAGCTGAATTCTGAAATTTACCTAAATAATTTCTCATTTTTTGCCTTTTCTTTGTTTCAAATTATGTAGAAATAGTATTAACAGAGCCAATCAGTGTAAGAATTTATGAGCCAAGAGAAAATGCAAACATAACAAATCATGGTTTCGTAGAAATACGTACACTATGACTTGTAAAATATTCATTTGACGGGTGGTGGGGACAAAAAACACTTGGGTAGGAACTTTTACTGTTAAAATAATCTAAGATAGGCATGTAAAACACGCGCCCCTTCTTGAAACTAAACATTTCGTTTTCTACAATTTTTTTTTGGAGATGTAATTTAGTAAGAAAAATCATTAAAGAGTTCCTAACGTAAAAAAACATGCCTGAAAATACGTTTTTATTGGTAGAAAGAATATGTTTGTTTAAAGTGGTCAAGTAATGGCTGCTAGGAAATTAGTTTAATTTTAATTTCAATCATGACGGATCATAAAAAGCTTTGGGTTATTTTTTAAGCAAATATTCCTTGAAATTGGCCACCTTGTAAGCAAATATTTATCAAATAGGAATAATTTTCAAATGTACCAACATTTATAAAAATTTTAGTACTCGCTAAAAAATGGCTAATTTAAGACCCAGGAGCCAGCGTAACAAAATTAAACGACGATTACCCCAAGTCGGCGTTTTTCTATAATATGTGGTGAAATATTTAATCTTTTTATTAAACATGTTGTATGGTAAATAATTTTTATTTCGTTTTTCTAAATAAATCTTTGGTTTGGTTAAGTATAGTTTTATAGGTTATAAACGTAAATTTGAAAATGTGACATTTTTTGGCAACATTAAAGCAAAAAAACCCGAAATAAAACTACCCAATTTTAGTTAAATTTTGAAACAAAGATATGATAATAAAAGCCATATTTTTTCCTCTCATTTTTTGTTGTCTTAAAATGTCATAATCTGGCATTCTTATATACCTATTATTACTATAATTAAACTTAAATACTTGCTAAAATATGTTTGGTTGGCATTTGGGAAAAATGCCTATTTATTGATTATATTCTGACCTCGATTTCTATTGATTAAAAATGCCATATTCTGGCATTTTAAACAGCTATGCTTACTATAATTTAACTTCAATACTTACTAGAATATATCTGGTTATATTGTGGCAACAAAATTGACAGATATTTCTACTTTTTGGTCGTCTAATATTACAAAAAAAAATTGGAGGTTTAATTATCTTATAAAAGATATCTACATTAAAAACTGCTACTTTTGGATCCAAAAAATCTAATTTGAAGCGAGCTTTCATGGCTAGAAAACAAACCAAGAATCATTTGCCAAAATTTGACAAATCTCTGGTTTTTATGTGTTTTTTATGGATAACTGTTAGGCAAAAAAGCTCATCAGCTAATTTGTGTTACTTGGGAGACGAACATGGTTTTGATACAAAAAATTAAATAACAGAAGTTTCGCCGTTTTTTGGAATATAACCTCAATTTTATTTTAAATATGTATACTCGAGAAAGATTAAGTACCCACATCAATGACTTCCATGATTTTTCAATGTTAGAACATTTACCCCACCTATTTCTGTTTTCAGTTTGGCTATTATCGGTTTTGAGTTATCCAAATATGATTTTTTTTTTACTCTTTTAAACCCCTTAAAAAATATCGCTTACACTTTTCACTATTTCTCAAACTTTTATGATCCATAACTCTAAAGTAAGCGCGCCCTTACGTTTTCGTAAGCCTAGATAGTGTCCAATTAAATTGGTCAAAAGTATACAAGATGCTAAATTAGAAAAAAACCTGTTTATTTCTTAACTAAAAAGCGGAATATGCGAGAGAAAAATAAACTATGGTATGGAAGAATACCTTTTTACCCATTTTTACAAACAAAATGGAGTTTAATTGTTTTTGTTGGCCCTCGCCAATCGCCTGGCGGGGTGGTTAATTTTGGGATCGGGGGGGCTAAGCTCCCTCTAGCCCCCTCCTAGTTGCTCTACTGGTCGGTTCAGATACAACCTTCGCCCACGGTTGGGGGAGTGGGAGTGCGGTCTCCAAAATCAGTAATCAGTCAGCAGAATCGTTTTTTTTTTCAAAGTAGTAAATGAATGTACACTCGGAATGAAAACATTGTATGTTTCCCTCCGTGAGGGATTAAACCGCCCGACCTTCCTCCACACAGAAAGCTATGTTCGCTGTCTGCCATGTCCCATGCTTGCTATGCACCCTAAAAATAACCACCATTGATTTAAGTGTCCGTGGCGCGTACGCTGTATACGCTCGACTCTCGTCTCTGTAACCACATACGTTTAATCAATGAGCGTGCATATCAAACGTAGCTTTCTTCGTAGCCGCCAGAGTTGCTAGATTTGCAAAAAGCATAAACGGGATACATAGTGGCGGGATGTGACTAGGGATGTGCGATAATAGATTTTACTTATTGACAGTTCTTTCGGTAGGGGGGGGGACGTCCTGCAAAATAAATTGAAGCGAAAAAAAAAGATCTGGAGACCTGGCAAGCCATTTCATTTTCTCAATGTTGTTCTCTCATAAAAATTCCCTGAAAATGCGAGTTTTGTGAGGCCGTGCGTTGTCATCAATAAAAATAAAACTATTTCAAAAGTTTGTGCAACCTTTGCAAGTACCTTTCTGAATAATTCCCAGCAATTCTGGTAAGCAGTAAAAAAACTGCCTTCGGAAATATACAACCCATTTAATAATTTTACGTGTTTACAAATGAGTTAAGAGCAAAAAAAGGCCCTTGTCTTAATATTGGATCCAATAAAATTTAAACCCAATGTACGTTTTCGTCAAGGTGTTTTTGGTTGTTAGTTATTTATTGCAACAACTAGTGAGGAGGAGTGAGAGAGGTATATATAAAAAGCGGCAGTCTCCCGCCGAAATCGGGAGGGTTGCCAACCCTACCGCGGCTTAAGAATTAACACTGCACTTAGGAAGATAACATGTTTCTTAATATATTTTATTTATTTAACCTTTTTAATTAAGCCATTATGATTTTCAAATTGAGTTCATAAAAACTCCAAAACACAACTTTCTTTTTTTAATATTATAATACGACTTGTGATTTTTCATAGCCACCTATAGGGACAGCTTTACATGACGACGAATAGTAGCGCAATTCTCAAAATTTTTATTCATCTAAAGTGATTACTTAAATGTTACTTTTTAAAAATATAAATGAACAACAAGTCCAATTCAATAGAGCACTCGCTCTCACGGGACTGTTTTTTTTTTAAGTAGTAGTACTTTAGTATACTATTTGAGCAACTAAATATTAAAGCATTCCTCTATCTAGCCACGCTATTGGTGTAAAAAGTGTATAATGAATGTACTACCTACTCTTTTGTTTGCTAATTTTATATAGAAACAATGAAAACAAATTAATCATCCATTTAATTTGTTGCATCACTCAGGTTTACCACCTCCTTCCTTTCGGTTTATTAATACTTTGTATATAATTAAGATAATAAAATCTTTATCATCTCTTATATAAAAATCGAGCTTTTTGAAGTGGTCAGTCACTTGAATAGTTTATCTAATCTGTCGAGTGTTACAGATTCAATTTTTTATTTTAGCCATGTTGGTGAAAATATTTTTGATAATCTCACTAGCGACAGTGACTATGTCAGCGCCAAAAGATTTGCTTCTTGCTCCTGTGAATATGGAACAGGAATGGACAAATTGGAAGGTAGGTAACTTTTTAAATGAGGCATTTATTTGTGATAGTGTGTCAAACTATTATTTAAACCTATGTAAAGTTTAATTTATTCGTTTTTTTTTTGTCACAAAAAAAATCCAAGTTTTCAGTTACTCTTTATTAGAGTAAGTAACAAATTTTTAAATAAGAAATTATTGTATTCTTAGAATTGTAAAAGTCACAAAGTTCACCGCTGTCACGTCATGTAATAAATCGTGTTGGCCTTATAATTGTATGTAAATTGCATGTGGACATGGGAAAAATACTAAAATTGTAGTGTTAATGCATTATGACCTTCAAATTGGGTATGCGTGAATAGATATTTTACAAATTTTTTTTTTAAGCGACGCAAAATATCTTAAAAATCTTAGGTATCAAAAACACCTAACAAAATGAGGATTTTGACTAAGTGGTGACCAGTGATAGTAGGAAAAGTTCGGGAGGGAAGAAAAATAACACTTTGTAATTTTTTCTAACTTATTTAGTCTCTGTAATTTATTTAGTCTCTTTATTGATATGAGAGTACCATGTACCAAATGTCATTTAAATATCTCTAGAAATGTACGAAGTGAATAAAAAAAATAACGTCTGTCGTAAACGAAGCATTTGCGGACTCCTGTTATATGAAGTTTTTTCCTTCTTGTTATGAGTTAGGTCATCTCGCACAGATTTAGACATTAATTAATTGACACTTTATATAATTTCAAGTTCTATTTGCACACAGTGATATCCGTGATATATCAGTTCTGATTATAAGTCAATACTGAATGTAAAAACGACGTCACTGTGCCGAACGTGTTCAATGATATTTTTTTTCAGACACTAAACATCATAGGCGCCGGTATTCAAAAATCCGCGTGGGGGCTCAGTCTCAGTGTCTTTTTCCTCCCAAAGAGGTGAAACAGGGCTGTGCGATAAACATGTAATAACGACGGTAGAGATCCAAATTAACCAGAATTACCAAAATAAAATTCACACTTTAAAATTTTTTATTCGTCATTAATTTTAGTAAATATATTCCGGCATAGATTGTATAGATTGAAATACGCCTACAACGAAGGCACAAAACAAACTTCCAATTACCAAATATATATGTAAATATAAAAATCGGTAAATTAACTCGTACAGAATTCCAATACTTATCATAAACAGACTATATACGTTTGATAATAAATAATAGTTTGGTACTTAATTTTATTAAATATTATCATTTTTTTTCCTTAACATTATTTACATAGACTACAAAAAATAAATTATGTCCTTTATTATTTTCCCTCATAAAAAGATGGTTTTTTTCCAGGATATATATATATATATATATATATATATATATATATATATATATAAATCGGGAATTTTTCTTTAGAATTTATCTGATGTTTAGCTAGCTGTGAAGCAAATATTTTTATAGATATACAGAGTTTATTTTCTATTTAAAATGTATACAGGGAAAATAAGATTTTTAAATGCGCTCTGATTATTTAATTAGGTTGAAATATATTTGGCTTAAACCACAAATATCTTTTTTAACATTAGCTGCTTCATTCTCCTTTTTTATTTCTATCATTTCTTTAAATGTCAATTTACGATAATTCTTAACTGCTGCTAAAATCTCGATTGCACTGAAATCAAACTCATGTTTTGTTGTTTGTTCATGCTTGTGAAGGGCAGTAGAGGCATTTTTAGTATACTTGTGGCCTTTAATCATATTTTCTAAGCATTGTGTTGTTCTTCCAATATATTTTTTAGAACAGTTCAAACACGGAATTGAATAAACTAAGTTTGATTTCTTTTTTTATGCCACTATATTTTTCAATGGGGTATAAAGAGAATTTAATAAATTATGGGCTTTGTGACAAACAGTTATATTATTTTTTGAAAGAATGGATTTCAATTTTTCTGATAAATTATTTGTGTAAGGTAGTGCCACATACTTAGGATTTTCGTTTTTAATTCGATCTTTCTTTTTATTGTAATTCAGATAAGTTCTTTGTTTAATAATTCTTAGAATATTTTTTCTGGGTAATGGTTAT
>JAUTXW010000603.1:5000-45000 GCA_030620095.1 Kuschelorhynchus macadamiae | reverse complement strand
GCCTAAAATATGTTAGAATTGTAAAAGCGGTCAAAAAAATCTATATAATCCTAAAAATCATCTGTCGACCGATTAGAAAACGTAAACTCAGCTATTCAATGGTGAGTTTAAACAAACTAAACTAACTTGTTTCAGAATTTTTAACTTGGAATCAGCTGTTAGTTGAACTGACCCCTTGTCCGCCATGGAATCCCCAATTCATTTAATGGTTAAATAGGTCGTCACAACTAGTGCTCTCTTTGTTTGTATTTCCATATTAGAAAAAGATTTTTTTTAGTAAATTCCATACTCATTTCAAAACAAAACATCAAAAAAATCATTAAGAAAAATAAAGTTTGACGTAAATGGTCGTAACGGAATAACGTAATTTGCTTGGTGTTCTAGGATTTAATGAGCTGAGCACTTTTCATAACGCTTGGAACACAATGGAACTGCCGTAAATATTTCAAGTAAAAACGAAACTTAAAAAGGAATTACGCTTTTGTGGTACAGAAATGGGTGGTAATTTTGACGTCTGAGGTAAATATAACCAACCGTTTATATCCAAAATGTCAAAAAAAAAAATATCTAACAAAACACCGGAAAACAAAGAAAAATAATGTTTCACGTAAATGGTGGTAAAAGAATGACGTAATTTGCACTGTGTTCCACGATAACAATTAGAATTTTATTTGATAAAAATTTATATCTTCCAAACTGCGATTCTAGCTTTGTTTAAATGATATTTCATTTTCATTTAAAAAAATCAAATCTATTACCAATCTATTACGTTTTTTTAAGAAATCTATTATTAGCATCAAAATATTTGAGGTATTTAAATAAGATATATATATTATTAATATATTTTCACCAGAATAAAAAAATGTAAGTTAACAATGTTTTTAGTGTATATTTGCAATAATTATATATTAGAAATAATAATATCTTTAATTTTTGTATGATATTAAATTTGTATGAAAAAACTTTAATAATAAAACATTAGTAATATGTACATAATTATTTCATGTCCGATTGTAGTAGTGAGAAATTAACCTCTTTTACGCATACCTATTCTTTTTCTTGCTTTTTTCACACGCACTTTGCTCAAGGACTGACTGATTTATATGTGTTGATCATAAGGAACTAAAAATACAAAAGTAATTATACTTTAGTAGTGAATCTCATTTTTGGCGGAATTGTATAGGTTATTTTTTATATTTTAACATGAATATCCTCCCTTTATTTTTTGAGATACAAAAACTATAAATAACAAACATCGAGAAGCTACTTGCTTTTTAAAATGGGACGCCCTATATGTTTTTGATGACATAATTTATAAGGTGGCAAAACATTTTGTTTCTTTTGACGTTATTCATGTCTAATTTTCTTTTTCTTAAATAACTGTTAACACATTTTTAAAGCTAATTATTTAAAAAAATGACCATAGCAAATATTATATATTTTTGAAATCAGGAAGAAAATATTTCCCGGGTGTCAAAAAATAGTGACCCATTAAAAAGAACAGAAGCGTAATTTTTGCAGCTTTTAATGCTCTTCTCTTTTTTTGTCATTATTAGAAAAAATTCCATGTCAAAATGGAAGTTTTTATATAATATACTTTTTCGTATCGAGAAAAAAAGACGAAATTATATGACAAGATAATAATCATAATAATAGTAATGTTTATTAATCTGAAGAAAATATAAATTTTTGTGGATACGTCAGTGATAAAACATATAAAAAGTGATAATCAATAAACTCCTTAATAATAGGTAAGGAATTAAAGTAATAAATTAAGATAATACTCTAATAACATATAATTGACCTAGATCAGAACTAGTTTTGATAGGAAATAATGGTATAATTAAGTAAATAATGTGAATTTATATAAAACATACTGCATTTTTATAATAAAAATATAAACTATAAAATGCTTAATATTTTAAACATGTTTATTTTTAAGTAAATTGGTTGGAAAATGTAGATGAAGCGGCGCTTCACTCGCGTCCCCTGGCGAGCCGCCAGCGATGTAGCTTGTTTTTTACAACCTTGAGTTAGATTTAACAATGTTATTTTTAAATTGTGAGTCATGACTGTGGATGTCTGTATGAGTCTTGAATTTGTTAGGATGTTTTTTTGATGTGACACAGGTTGTCATATATTATTTGGCCATAAAGACTGGTTATTGTGTTTAGAGTTAGAGCAAAGAAAAAGTCTACAACTTTGCGTTGAGGATATATTTGCATTTATTCTGATAGCTCTCTTTTGCTTCATAAACACACTAATAATATGAGCACCTGCTACACCTCCCTATGCCAATATGCCATATGACATTTTGGAATGGAAAAGTGCATATCACACTTAATTCTTTCACAAAATTTTATTAAACCGCCATTTTGTTTCACAATCTTGGATTTGTACCAAAATTTTCACGGTTAATTTCTACGTAATACTTGAATTTTGTGCAAAATTTCGGGTAAATTCGATAAGTAGTCTTTTAGTAATAATGTTTTTAACATTTTTTAACCATTTCGTCCTCTTATGACCCTTTATTTTTGACCAATCAGATAAGTACTTTCTGTGCTATGCCGCATAAAGACAGGCCGATGGAATTGAGAAAATATGTTTTATGGCTTCTAGAGACCCGAAAACGTGAAGATCTCTAAAAGGGGAAGATGATTTTTTCACGATTACAATACTTACTAAATTAAAAATCGGTAAATAATAGGTAAAGGAATAGGGAAGTGAGACCCAATTTAGTTCCCCACATAGTCATTTAGTAAAACATATACATCACATTTAATTTTTGTGAAAAATTTAGTCATTGAATAAGAAAAACTTTTTACGTTGATTTTTAAACATTTTATTTGGTTGCCATTTTGTCCCTCCATTTTGAATTGGTATTACAATTTTACTAGTTTCTATATCACAGTAAATGTTTGCACAAAATTCGAAATCAATCTAATAAAAAAATAGTTTTTTCAGGCTAATTTTTAAATTATTTTATTAGGTCGCCGTCTTGGATTCGTACCAAAATATTACCACTTCATTTCTATATGACACTGGATTTTTATGCCAAATTTGAGGTAATTTGGATAATTACTTTTTTAGTGATAATTTTTTTAACATTTCATAACCAATTTATTCCACCATATTGGATATTTACCAACAAGTTACCAGGTCATCCCAATAAGATCTTTAATTTTTGACCAATATTTGACGTCAATCGGGTAAGTACTTTTTTTAGCTAGGCCCCAAATTGACAGACAGATAGACTGAGGGAATTGAGGAAATATGTTTTTGGGCATCCAGAAAAACTAAAACTTGAAGCTATTTAAAACTTTAGAGGTGAATTTTTTTTGACGATTACAAACATTTTATTTGGCATCATTTTGTTCCGCCATCTTGAATTCGTACCACAATTTACCAGTTCATCTCTCAATTCTTGCACAAAAATTTAAATCAATCTAATAAGTAGTTTCTCATACTGATTTTTTAAATATTTTATTACTTATATTATTATTTTATATAGCCATTTTGTTTTGCTATCTTGGATTTGTACCAAAAATGTACTAGATGTTTTCTACATAATAATACTTGATTTTTGTACAAAATTTCAGGTAAATTGGTTAAGTAGTTTTTCCGTAATATTTTTTTTCACATTCCACTAGGCTGCCAATTTGTTTCACCATATTGGATATATACCAAAATGTAAAATGTAACTAATACCTTGAATTTTGACCAGAATTTGAAGTCAATCGAATAGAAAGCTTTTGAGCTGTGCCATGTACAGACAGACCGACGGAACTGAGTGAACATGTTTTGGCATCTAGAGACCCTAAAACGTGAAGATCCGTAAAAACCTGCGGGGGTGATTTTTTCACGATTACAATACTTCCCTTTTACAAGGGAAATAACAAATATCGATCGAAAAACGATACTATTCGCCTGACAGAGTTACTCTACATCGGTGTCCATTATAGATTTGAGAGATGGAACTAAGGAGGGTTAAGCTTCCCCCCCTTCCCCAAGATGAAAACTTACTTGATATTATTAATCATATATAATATATAAGTTATCACTAATAAAAAAAATAGGCTTCTAGTTTAGGACCTTAATCAGAGACATGCATATGTTTAAAAAATTGTCGTGTAAAAGTGGTTCAAAATTACATTTGATTGGAGCAGGCAACTAAAATTATATAAAACCTGGTAAAATAAAACAAACTAAATAGTTCGACTGTTATTATTAGCATTAGCCTAACTACTTGTGCATACCAATTACAAAATATACCTAAACGTTGCTCTGAGACAGGGTCCATTTTTGTTTATGCTTGCCCAATTCGGGGTCCCCTTGGGAAATATTTCTAAGTTTAACGGCATTCATTTTGATATATTTATTATGCACACTTTCAATAAACCAACGTGAAATATACAACTAAGAAAATAAATTTTCAAAAACAAATATCTATCTATCTTAAACCAAAGATGGATTATACTCCAAATAAGCGATTATTCTGTTGTAAAATAATACGTAAATTCATTTATAGGCCGGTTTTACGGTATTACCCGACAATCCTATTTGTCTCTTTAAAGCCCAATGTATATTATATTTCTAAACAAGTAGACCTAGGTCACGCTTTTGGCAACATCAAGCCAAATATTGTTACGAGTCTTCTAATTAAACACCGACACGAGCAATTGATGTGGTTAATTTATTTGTAGCTTAAAGACTGTCTATTTGAAGCATAATCAGTTTTTGCTTAAAATAAAGAAATCGTAACAAAAATGATTTAGCATCTGTATAAACAAGTAAACAAGCTGGAAAGTATAATAGTTTTGTATTTGCAGATAAAATATGATATGTACTGACCTGCATAAAGTTACTAATGATACAATAAATTCTTAAGAGTAAATTGTAAAACAATAGCTGCCTCCAATATAGCCTTGCTTTTCTCCACAGCACGTCTCGCAAAGTATTTTCATAATACTACAGATTTAGGCAATAACAACAACAAACCGTTTGGAGAAAGAACTGATAAAAGCCACAACCTTCTTTACGGTGCCCATAGCGTTTCTATAACGAAATACTGAACAAGATTTAGACAACGAATTATTGAGTATATGGTGCGAGCAGGGACTTCTTTTAGCATAAAAGGTCTTTTCAAACTTTCTTAACTGATTTCTTTACGTCACTGGATTTGGATATTATAATACAATATATTTGATACAAATCAACTAAAAAGCGAATTAATCGTTTTATACGGGAAAGATATGATAGAAAGTTGCACAAACCCTTATAAAATGTTGACTTTTTTTCATGATAATGATATAAAACTTTGTATGCCAGGGCAGAACTTTTTAAATTATTATGTATTGCTGTTGCGTTGCCAGTGACAACCCTGTCAACAGAAAGAAGTTTCTCCGCGCTGAAAAGAATTAAAAATTATATTAGAAATACTACTAGACAGGCGCGACTAAGTAATATTGGAAAAATCTCAATTGAAAAAGGATTTATAAAATCACAGGATGAGAACGTTTTCATAGAGGAAGTAATAGATCATTTTGCTGAACAGCAGAATCGCAGAATTCCTTTAATTTATAAAAAACTTTAATTTTTAGAACTCCCGTTTTCCCTTTAGAATTAACGTTTTTTCACATTTTTTTAATATAGGTATACTTTATTTTACGACAAGGTGACTTTTTCTAAAGTTTATTTTGTAAATTTTTTACAAAGTTATTGCTCTTAATTTTATAATTTATATTTATATATTTAATATCTTTATCCTTCGATTAACCCTTTTCTCTCTATTCCCACCATACTGGATAGATGCGTAATAGGTACAGATTTTCACATAAACAAAAGTTTATAAATTTAACAATTTAAACTAGTATAACATTTTTTCAAAATTTATTGTGCAATTGACAAAGTAGAGTGGTCACTAGAGTAACCAAGAAATCTAACCATATTAAAAACAATTTTCTTCAAATGTGCCTCACCACTTTCTAATACCACGAGCCGCCCCTGGTTTAAAGCCTATTAAAATATTTCAATTTCTATATAGACTGCATGTAAACAAAAGTTAATGTGCGTGCAATATTCATTTAAATACCGGCTACCGATTATGATATAAGTTTTTAGGAAACTTTTATAGGCTTATTGCACGCACAATAACTTTTGTTTACATGCAGTCTCTCTTGAATTTAAATAGGTTTTAGTTAATAATCGGTCGCGCAAATCTTATACAGTAGATTTTTGCGTAAACAGCCTCGTAAAAATAATTTCATTATTTGCTAATACATACTATCAAACGATTTACTCTGTTTATAATACAACCGACATTTCTAGTACTATGATACATGACAGAGAGAAAAGCGTAATCCATATCTTTGCTTTTTTTGATTCTAAAGGTAAGGAGGGAAAGCTGGATCCGAAGCTTATTGTTAACTACAAGTTCTTCACTCTTTAGAGTTTATCGTATCATATCATTAGCACATTTAGAAAGAACATTCGCTTCCACATTTTGACGGCAGTCGATGTCGATCAACCTTGTTCGCATTACTTTCAGTAAAGTAAACAGGCCAAATGCTCCTCTTTCTGACCTGTCAAGATATCATAAATTCAAAAATAACATTCCCAACAATACTTCTTCGCGAACTTTACCTTTCGCATTTCAAGTCGGTGTACTTGGTACATGACAAACCGAACACCAATGCTATACCACAAGTTTAAAAAAATCTCCTCTATATACTTTATCTAGAAGCATCTAGGAACACCATTTTTATTTTGGCATCGAAGCTTCCACACGCCCTATTGGTTCGGTATAATATAAACAAGTTCGTTAAATTTTTGGTGTGTTGCATAGTGGCTCCGTGATAGGGTGCTTCAGTTGCACTGCAACCATCATCATTGAAGCCATAATTTGAGTTACTTGCATACGGAAGCATCTATGCCAAAGTAAAAATGGTTTACCTAGACTCTTCTACTCTATCTTGCATAGAAAACTGTATCTTAGTGGGTGCGACCTTTTCACCTATCTGCAGCAAGCTTTACCAAAACCGTAAAACTTTGTTTCGTTATTTTTTCTACGATCAAAAAAAAATTGTCTCTTATAAAAACGCACAGTCATCTTTTGTTTTGAAGGTAGCTTGGAAATGGAACCCGAAAATTCTAGAATATTTCTCTGCAACATCCAACCAAGACTTGATTGATAACATCACTTTCTTAGGTTTTTGTTGAACTTAAGTTTTACCATTTGTATGAGCGAGCTATGTCTTAAACGGGGACTTATGAATAAGGTGAGAAAGCCATTAGAAAAGGAGATGTATATCAGGCAAATGACGCCGCACTGATTTGCGCTGCAAATGCCGACAATATTTTAAGTTAACACAGCTAAAAAACAGATGGCGCACAGTTAGTCAAGGGCTTAGAGGATGCAGAAGGTGGAAAATATTTTATCTGGCAGTAAAAATATTTACAACAGCTTATATCCGCCCCGTCTTCCACCAATTACAACCCAGATTGTTCAATGTACTGGTTATTGGTTCGTCGTTTATAAAATATAAACAAGTTTTGTTGAAAGTTCAGTGTGGGCTTCCTGACTCAGTGGTAGAATGTTTGAAAACGACCTTTTGGCAATTAGAACATTATCTGGTATTGTTAAAAAAATATTTTTGAGCTATAATGACTTCCAAAAACTGCCTATGGCAGAACAGTTGCGTATAACAAACTATAGAGTCGATCAAATCCATTATACTATTTATGTCTATAAAATATCTTCGAAAACTATGGTGAACAGATATGCCTTACATACTCAGGATTTCTAATAGTTTTTCATAGATTTCGCAAAACTGCTTCCTTCTATGAGGATCATCCTCCTCTAGTTGGTGTACAATTTTCATTTTATATGCACGAAATGTATTTATTTTTAACATCCTTTTATCTGTAAAACTTGGTGCACTGCTTACTTCTGATAGCTGCTTGGTATGTTGTTGTGGACTTTATACTATTACAATTGTATCTATGATGGGAATGAACGAATAAAGAAGACCTTCAAAATGATGTGTCATAAGACCCCTATTTTATTTTAAAAAGTAAATTATTCAAAATTGAGATCCTCATTTTGAAAAGTTGACATCTATTTTTTATATTTTATGCCTTACGCAATCTTTCCATATTTCGTTTTGACATCCCGAACCGTTCAGAAATAAAAGGGGGAGGGGGCGGACTTTTGATCCTCACTATATATTTATTATGTTAGAGAAAATCCACTAAGCAATGGTGCCAGTGGCGTAACAAGACAACGTGGGGCCCTGGTGCCAAATCGTAAAACCGGGTCTCCTCCCCTCTCTATAATAAGTACATATGAATAAAAAAAAATTAGCAGATTTTATAAATCGCCAAAAATATTGAGATCTTGTTTTAACATTCAGAATAGCTCCAGCAAATCGGATAGGTATCACAGAAAAATGAAATAAGGTTATATATCAACCATAACATATTCCATATAAACTTCTAAAGAAACTTAACAAAAAAAAGAAACAAATAAACAGAACAACTTTCTAAAGTATAATAATAATTCTAATTACATCAACTTACGATTAGACGACTGGCGGGTGTTACTTTTGCCTTTTACTTGAAAAGAATTGTTTATTTTTACATACTTTTTCAATTTTGCTTCGTTTTCCGGAGCTTTTTTACTTTTAGCTGCTCCCGATTGGTATTGTAATTCATTTTATCACAACTACAACGCTGAATACTCACGAAAGAAAATATAAAATCAGTATCAGTTTTAGTCTAGCACTCAACACAGAACACACAAAATCAGCACCCAAACAAATTACCGCATCTACAACTTTTGGGGCCCTAGGCCCGCTTGAGATTATGGGCTCTATGCCCTAAAAGCTTTGCAGCCAGTGCCGGATTAATTATTTTCGCCCAAACGTATTTACGGGCCCGAAACTCGTGGAAAAAAGTGACGACCAAAAAAAGGCCTCGCTTTCATAGAGCAGACGCTTCTCCCCTCCTTTAATATAATAATATATAAAAATTACCTACTTACTGATAAAATGAAACAAGGAAAATTATATAAACGATTTTTGTTGTAGCGAGGCGGCGGCCGGCCCTAGGCCCGGGCCTAATGGGTAATGCGGCCCTGCCCAAAGCAAATAGCAAATTACTTAAAATAAACTATCAGTTCGATTGGTCTTTACCGACGTAAAGCACTCCGTTGCGACAGAAATGAACCTGCTGGTGAAAGCCAAGCAAAAATAAAAATCTGTTTGGCTGTTTGGTGCGCGTTAAAGTCTATATACACGGCGCGCGGCGGCACGGTTTTTGTCGTCTACCGATAAAGTCGCTTAGTTTTGTTGTTAGTTTTTTCTGTTACATAACAGGACTTTGGCTTTGCTGCAAGGCAATTGCCAGATTGCTGTCCGTCCGGGGCTCAGAGTCGTTAAATCGGCGACCCTGGAAGTCGACCCTGCACCTAATTCCAGTTTGGAGACGTTATCGGTAGGATCTCCGGATGGCGAGCTCTAAACTCCCGGATTTCCTGAATCTTTCCAATACTTCTTAATTTTTCCTCTTTTTAATTTCTGAAATGCATCTTGGCTTCCACTAGGTGCCCCTTGAGAGTACTACTGTATCACGAGATGACCCTTTCTTTCAAGCTATCCCCTTACCCCTCCCACTCCCGCCACGTAGCGGCCGTTACGCTAATATTCTATGTAGAACTGCGGCAGACGAACGGGATAGAATGCACGAACAACTAGGCCTCACACGTTCACAGCGTATGCTCCCTTTCTAGCGGGGTCGTTAGTTCCCACACTGAGCGGTTGAGTCTCCCGTTTCCCCCCGAAATAAAGCAGCAAAACCGAACACGTGGCAACACTTATGTTAACAACACAGAGGTCTGCATTCGACGAGACGAACCGGAAGACTGCGCTTAGTTTTGTAAATGTAATTTCCTTACTTAAATGTGCGCTTTTATAAATCGATAGTTTTTAGTTCTATCGATAGTTCTAATACGATAGTTTTTTCTGTAGATTTTAACCGGGCCGCCGAGCCCCCAAAGGCTCGGGCCATGATAGTTACGCTACTGAATAGTCCTCTTAAAATAAAAGGTTCAAATTTGGCAAGAATCTTCTTTTTCTGATGTAGGTGCGAGATAAGAGAGGGTTTTTTGGAAACTCAATCGTTCCAAGAAGGGAAACTTTTTACTCTTTTAGTGTATCTCTTTAACTAAATGAGATTTTATTTTGTCAATGATTTTCAAGCATTATTATTTGGAAAATAATGTCATAATTTTTTGAAATTCCACCCTTAAGAGGTTGAAAAGGGTAAAAATGTGTTTTTACATTTTACAATATATCTTGAACGATTATTCAAAGCTATCAATTTCTGGATAAAGGGGTGAAACCGAGTGAAATGTGCTTTAGGTTTTACTACGATATGTTTTCAACTAAATGAGATTTTAAGACGATTCTTCCGTCAATGCCTTTTAATAATAATTCTCTAAAAATTAATTAATTTGGAAATTCCACTCTTAAGAAGGTAAAATACTTTTTCCCCTTTGGTCAGTGACTTCAAAAAATAATTATTTTAAAGTCAGTTTCTAAATTTTTCGAGCTCAATCATTGAGTGACAAGCAGTAAAATCTATTTTCACCTGATCCTGATCTAGGAATTGGTCAATGCTGTCCTATAGAATAGCCTGTGCGATCGCCTCATATATCCCATATATTTTTTTCTATGGGGTTATATTAAATCTATTATTTATAAGACGCAATCAGAGTCCATAGCTTTGGCCCTCAATTTTACCACAAAGCACAAAATATTACGTAGCCGATACAAATAACCTTAATTGATAATTTAAAGTGAGAATTAGACTTAATTCCCAGTTTAAACTGAGGCTTGGTGTTAATTTCGACTTTCAGCTGGCAATTAGCCTTAATTCCCACTTTAGACTGGGATTAGTCTTAATTCCTACTTTAGACTAGAATTGGTCTTAATTCTCACTTTAAACTGGGAATTATAGTCTTAATTCACACTTTAAACTCATAAATTAGTCTGAATTGGCACTTTAACCTTGGAATTAGTCTTGACGTAAATATGGGGGGTTGTGGGGAGCTACACCCCAAGTTGTTCGGGTTGGAAAATTAGCTTCCGTAAGTTGGGAAAAACAATTCCCACTTTAAACTGTGAATCACTCTTAATTCCCCCAAATAAACTGTGAATTATAAAAAAAGAAATAGTGTGTTATAATTTGTATTATAAAAATATATTTTTAAGAATATAGGTACTTCGATATAAAAACGCAACGTGTCTTCTTATAAAGCAATATGCTTTGTTTAAAGAGATTATTTTGTTTGTTCATTCCCTTAATAAATGAAAGGATTCATTACGAGGGAAGGTTTTGGTAACGCCAATTTGTCGATTCTTTTTTGTTTCTAAAAGTAACACATTTTATGAATCTGATATGTGTTGTGTCGTATTTATATTGGATTTTTTTACATAATCACCCCCTGCCCAACGACAAAATTTGTTCTATAGTCCTGTAATAGCTTGCTAAAAATATAATTTCTTTTTTGCCCCCAACAATAATTGAATTCTTGCTCGCCTGACAATTTACCTATAAACTATTAATTGTTGATTAATTTTTTATGAAAGGCATAAAAAAGTAGTAAACTTGGGTTTAACTAGTGCGCCGGTTTACTCACTTTTCTTGCTATAGTTTATCCCTACATAATTTGTTGGATTCAGTTGTGAACAGTGTACCTTATTTGATCATATTGTTAACTTTTTTTCCGTCATGCTAATAAAAATATTTCTAGGAATCGCATTAGCCGCTAGTGTTATATCAAAATCAACTAAATATCTTATTGACCCTGTTGACGTAAAAAAAGAATGGGTGGCTTGGAAGGCAGGTATATTTTATTAAGCGATAATGCATTTTTTTTTGTTTATAAAAAAATTAATTAAGAATATCATGTCTTACATAGGTTTTCTAGATGCTTATTCTAGTCTTATATGATCTATATTGGCAATCTCCCTACACCCATCGAAATTTATTTTGTGGCCGGTTTCCTGATGATGTAGGGAAAGGGCCGAGGTTGTTTGTTTGTTTCTGATGCTAAGTTTATGCTCTTTTACTCTTGCTGATATTCGCCAGTTAGTTTGCCCCACGTAGAGCTTTTCATAGTCCTGGCATGGAATGCTGTAAACTCCGTGGTTTTCCAATTTGATTTTGTCTTTTGGATTTCCAAGTAGTTTACCTAGGTTGTTTGGGGCTTGTGTAATGTTTGTATCTTAGACAAATGTCTAAGGTTTGTATGTTGTGTTTTCTAAGAACTCTTCCGATTCTGTCTGTTGTGCCCTTTACATACGGTAAAACTACTTGTTGTCTTCCCGGTTCATAATGTTTGGTGTTCGTCGTTTGGGACCCTGTGCAATAATAGTTTTCTCTATAGTGCAATTTCTGTAGCCATTTTTCGTTGAAACACCAGATATTATATTAAGTTCGTTTTTTCTCGTCTGTGTTTCAGTTAATCGCACGGATCTAAATATTAGAGTGTTGGCCACAGCTTGAATTTGTGCTGGGTGATGATGTGATCTTGCATTTAAATATCTGTCGGTATGTATTGATCTTCTGTATACAGTGTATTCGAAATGTTGTGGGTGATGATGTGATCTTGCATTTAAATATCTGTCGGTATGTGTTGAATTTTTGTACACAGTGTATTCGAAATGTGTTCAGAAAACCAACACATACCGACAGATATTTAAATGCCAGATCACATCATCACCCAACATAAATTCAAGCTGTGGCTAACATTCTAATATCTAGATCCGTGCGATTAACTGAAACACAGAGGCGAAAAAATGAACTTGAAACTATAATATCTGTTGCTTTAAAGAAAAATGGCTACACAAATCGCACTATAGAGAAAGCTATTAATGCACAGGGTTCCCGAACAACCAACACCAAAAATTATGAAGCGGAAAGGCAACAAGTAGTTTTACCATATGTAAAAGGCACCATAGACAGAATGGGAAGAATTCTTAGAAAACACAACATCCAAACATTACACAAGCCCCAAACAACCATATGTAAACTACTTGAAAACCCAAAAGACAAATGCCAGGACTGTGAAAAGCTGGACGTGGGGCAAACTAACAGGCGGATATCAGCAATGGATGAAACGAGTAACTCAATATAAAAGTGGTTGACATATTGGTAAAAACCCATGTGCTTTGCTAGAGTATCAATTAAAAACGGGGCATAAGTTTGATTATAATATTGTTAAGATACTAGAACATGATAATTATAATAAAAGATTGTTTCTTGAAATGTGCCAGATAAATAAAGACAAAAATGTAATTATTTCAAAATTAGAAACTAATAAACTATGCGATGCGACTTAGTCGCAAAACCGGTTGCTGATAAAATAAAAACTTTTTTTTGGGTAAATTAGACTTTTCCCTTCTTCTGTGCCTACTACTTGCATAATATGTAGGTACCTATTTGTTATTTTCTACTTATTGTATTTCAGGCAAAATATCACAAATCTTATGACACTTCTGAAGAAGAAGCCAAGCGTTTTGAAATTTTCAGTGCCAAAGTGAGCGACATTCTTACTCATAACAGACACTATGCAAAAGGCAAAGTTGGATGGTTTAAAAAACTGACCCGTTATTCCGATCTTACGACTGAAGAATTCATGAGAACATATACAGGTGGAATTCTGATTCCAGACTCTTTACTCCATTAAGTACGTTATTCTTCGTAAAAGTATTCTAGTAACGTAGTGAAACCATTAACTGACATTTTAAGAACATAATACTTAATAGCTAGTTTTTTTTTCAAAGTATTGACATATTTGCATGAAGTGGTTAGTTTCCTAGCGTATTCTTATGTATATATTAATCATACGCACTAAAATAGTTTAAATTAAACTCCTATAACCGAGACTCTTAATTTTAGGTATACCCAAGAGATGAACCCATAACGGACACATTTAGGAATAAATCTAAAATAGTTTTATTGTCACAAAACATTAACAAATAGGGTGTATTCAAGATATTTTTTAAATTCAGGTAGGCGCATGCACCACTCTCATTCGCCTTAATAGGTTCGTCTATTTTTCCATTATATCGGTAAAATTGTGGACGGTCTTTAAGAAGGTATTGGCAAGATTTTTTTGCATCGTAGTTACATACGCAGTAGTATCGGTAATAGTATTTTTGACAATTCTAGGATACTTTCCGTTTTAATTCTCCCTTTAAATTTGTTTCTTTAGTTTTTTTTATTTTTTTTTTAAGGAAACAACTCTTTCCATGTTGTCAATGGAGCTGCAGCTGGAAACTTTTCTTTTATTCTTCTTTTTTTTTGTGTCTGACTTAAGCCAAAATAGAGCTTTTTAAATGGCGGAGGAACATCAGGCTGGGTACATTTTGGTGAATGTTTATTGAAATTATTTTATCCTTTATCTGCTTTTTTAATTTTTGCATCCATCTCAACGGCATTGGGGATGTCGTTCCTGATATTAATTTGTTTATCTTTTCTTGTTTCAACCATCTTGTGTAAATATTGACTTTGCAATTTTCAGTCCTTCAGATCATGTTTTACTGGCTTCCACGAGATGCGTAACGATTCGTCTTTCTTGTCGCCAGACCAGTCATTATCTCATTACTAACATTATTTTTAAATTTTAATAATTCATTTTCTATAAATTGCTCAACAAAATATAATTTATCGTTGGTTCTAGAAGGTACTGGAGCAATATTAAATGATCAGTAGCCTGCAAAAATCTTGCAGTAGTTATTTATTTAATAAACGAGTTCACTTAAAACCATTTGGAAACTTCCCTCTTCATGTTTACTTTACTAACATACTATGTTTTAAAGTGTTTTTTGCATTCTTTTCATAGATATAGAACTCAAAATGGTAATGGATATAATGCCTCTCCGTTTTAGCAACTTGAAAAAATTAAAATATTTTCGAAATAGTTATTTACATATTTGAAAAATTCGCTAGTTTAAAACCATCTGGACCCTGCCCACTCCATGTTCACTAGCCAACTATTGTTTAAAGTTTTTTATGAATATATAGAATACTTAAAATGGTACGAGATATGAATATCTCACCGTCGCGTCGGCTGGCTACAAAAAAATTAAAATTGTATTGCTGTATTTATTTATTTGAGAAATTCTAGCACTGCTCTCATATATATATATATATATATATATATATATATATATATATATATATATATATATATATGTATATATATATATATATATATATATATATATATATATATATATATAATATATATATATATATATATATATATATATATATATATATATATATATATATATATATATATATATATATATATATATATATATATATATATATATATATATATATATATATATATATATATATATATATATATATATATATATATATATATATATATATATATATATATATTAGCAGTGCTCTCATTAAGAGGTAGTTTGGAATAATCAAACACGAAGTATTAAGTGGGCAAGTCAATCAGATAACAGCCCGCTTGAATATCTCCGAGCTCATTCAGTATTTAGATCTTGTGGAACAAAACATCCCTGAAAATGCCTCGTACAATCGAAGTCGAAACAACGGATAATAATTCCAATTTGACATGATCGAAGAACCATAATTTCTTAATTGACCAAATCCGTGAAAGCTTCCGTTCTATTGAGCAATCATGGTTCTTGGGATTAGACCGTGTCTAATCCTAATCTTCATACTTCATGAGATCTGAACAGTGAATGACTTGTGCTCGGCGGACCATGACCCTTTGTTAAGATCAGTTTCCACGTGTGATGTTACGTTCTAAGTTACCTATAAATATTGTTCTAAAAAAATAATCCGGTTTAACATAAATACATTGTTTGAATTTAATTATTTAATCTAAATTCAGACCAATCTGAATAAAATTATTCGACCTTATTTAAAAAATATCTTAATGAATGTCCTTTTTTGAGCGATTTTCGGAAAAATACAATGTGTACTTTGTAGAAAAAAAAAACGTTATTCACGGACTCCGTACCTTCATGATCGTATTCGTCCAGGAATATTTTTTCCTAAAGTAGAACTAAACGTTTCAGCGCCAAGATATAAACGGATCATATATTTGCTTTATTTTTAAGAATCCTAATAATAGATGTAATATAGTTTGGGCTTTTACTTATTAATGAATGTGTATTACTCCACTTATTAAATTTCAAATCATGCTTCGACTTTTAGTCAACCAACATAGCAACAGACTGAACTAAACTAACCTACGAAACTGTTTGTGTTTTAACAAAGGACATACTAATTCAGCTCAACTTAAAAAAGTGTAGATCGATTGTAGCTAATGTAATGAAAAGTAGCTTTCCGAATTTTAATAACTGCAACTGTTTCGGATACGTTTTGGATCACACAACCATGATACATAAAAAGATTGAGCATTGAGAAGGAAAGCAATCAATATCTGCTATTATTAAATGTGTTTGCGGTGTTATTTGTTAATATTCTTATTTTAAAATCGTTATATTCGACGTATAATTTCATGTTTAATTTATAGTTTTTAATTTTTTATTAAATGTTTGGTGTTTTTAGCATGGAATGATGCTGAAACAATTGACCCCTGAACCTCGAAACCTTTAAAGGCTGATTCAGATTAAACGCTTAGGATTCAAATGTTTAATTTAATTTATAATTTAATATATAGTTTTGTTGTTGATTGGTGTTTTATTACATAAACAATTACAACCAGATTTTTTTACCAAAAAACAATTTTTAAGTTTGGAGACAGTTAATTAGCGCTCCGCTATCCAACTCTGCCACTAATCTTCAAACAGTTTTCTAAGGATAAATTATTCTTTATACAAAAAAAACTTTTTCTTAGCGATACAATTAATACGACGAAAAATTTATGAAAAAGTGAGTAAAAAACGATTTGATTTAAAAAATTTGTTTCATCCAGGTTTTTTTCTCACTTCTAAGAAAATTAATTCTTTACATCTATGAAACGTCATACGGGTATAATGCCGTCACGAATGAGGTAGGTTTGTCAAAAGTAGACCATTTCCATAAATATGCATAGTTTTAGCCAACCACCAATGAGTAATTGACAATTTCCGTACTTATTCGCATTCTTTTCCCAACCCCCAGAATCGTGTGCTACTATTTTTCCAATTCATGATACAGTAGTTTATACCAACTTAAGCAGTACGTTTTACTAACTACGCAGGAACTTTCGGAAGTTATAACTGAAGACTAAGCAATAACCTAAATTGAGTTTTATATAAAAAATATTTTTTTAAAAGTAGTAAATTCACATATCTACATCCTACAAGTACCTTATTGGATCTATGAGGGACGCGGGACAGATTATAAACATATAGAAAACTGTTATTAGACAGCTAACAGTTTTCCATTTCACTGCACAGGAATCTATGTTAAGAAGTGTATTAAGTGTTTAGTATTAACCGCATTTTGTTGCGGGAACCTTGTAGCCGTGAAAATAATTCTGAAGGACGAGACAGGGCATTGAAAATTCATAGTACTCCATTTTGTCTGTCATTCGAAAAACTTACTAGAGAACTCATCGAGGTAAAATCCCAAATCGAGAAACGGCACCAACCTTGCTCCTGGAAACGTTTTAGAGACTCTCGGCCAAAATTGTTAATATAGAACCAGGAACGTAGCCAGCAATTCGGTTCGGGGTCAAATCTCAGTAGGTCCAGACCCCCTGACTACGTGCCCGTATAGTACCTGTATCACAACTGTATCCGATACGTTTTGGATCACACAATCATGATAAATAAAAATATTGAGCATTGGGAAAGAAAGCAATAAATATCTGCTATTGTTAAATGACGTATGCGTATGTTATTTGTTAATATTTTTATTTTAAAATCGTCAGCGTTATATTCATTATATAATTTCATGCTTTATTTATAGTTTTTATTTTTGTATAGACTCTCGGCCAAATTTTAATGATGCAGGACCTGGATGCACTCCCAAGCTCTAATTAGTCGAATCCACATACTCGAGAGCAGAATTATACTATAGTCATATGATTGTTAATGATAAGAACGCAAAATAAAATACACGAGATACATACAGACATCAATCCGGGCATAACTTGAGTTATTAGAACCACACATGTCTTACCCTCCATGGTGATTCTGAAACTAAGGCCTCTGGACTAATATGGTTATGGATGAGTTGCTTCATACTTTTAAAGAAAATGGAGTGTTTGCTTAATGCTACCCTGATGATCTTGCTATTGTAGTAGTTGGCAAGTTCCCCAAAAATTGTCAAGACCTCAGTGACAGAGCTTTGGCATTAACAATTATGTAATACGACAAGCAAGACGGAAATTATAACATATGAAGTGTGCTCTAAGGAGCTTACTTTCTTTGAGAGAGAGTTAAAACCTTGCAAATCAGGAAAATATCTAGAGATAGACATAGATTTCCAAGTGACCCAGGAAAATCATAACCAAACGGTACAAAAACAGGTGTTTGGCGTGCAGAAGTTCCTTGAATCGTCTTATCATATATCATCATATCATAAAACGTCATATGATTGTTAATAACAAGAACGCAAAATAAAATACATGAGATACATACAGAGACATCAATCCGGGTATAACTTGAGTTATTAGAACCACACATGTCTTACCCTCCATGGTGATTCTGAAACTAAGGCCTCTACGCTTAATGGTAGAGGAAGAACCTCCGACGAATTTAAGTGATTGAGGCTCATACCTAAAGGCTGGAATTATGGACGTACTCCAGTCTGGACTGAGCAAAAATAGTCTTCAGTTTCTGATTCCTAGATAAATTGACTTTTTTGCGTAAATAATATTGACAAAAAATTACTTTATTTTTTTATTTTAAAGTTAAGCAAAGTTGGCTGGGGGTTCCAGCCAATCTCGAAAAAAGCTCCTTATTTTGTACTATTCCTATCATTTTACCTTAAATAAAAGTGCCCTCCTTTAAATTTCTTCGCCAGTGTTATCTAGTCTAACCCCATAAGTTATAAACTAAGAGATGTGGGCTGGTTAACCAACGTAGACAACAAGAGGTCTTTTTCGTATATTAATATTGCTACATGCGATGGAAGTAAGAACTTCAATTTTACATTGTCAACGTCTGCATTTAAAAATAAATACAAGGGTATACTTAAACTAGAATAATTTGTAATTGATGCGTCTAAACTCACTTTTTTCACTTAAATGTCAATGTATTACTGTCACAAAATGAATTTAAAACTCTTTTTATAACGGATTACTTAAAAAAGAATTCAAAACATGTTAGGCGTATTTCTATAGATCTATCTATATTTGTATAGTTTATTATTATTTTGGCTTCTGTTTACTCCTTAAGATAGATTTATATACAATTTTATTGTAATTTCTTCAGGGCCAATAAAAAACTTTAAAAATAAACGTTTAAGTTAACTGTAGTCATACAGCATGTTGCAACTTAAAGTCCCCGTTTAAATCATGACGGAACTAATCCACCCCGACTTAGTATATATATTTCGTAGCTACCACCAATGCGAGAAGTATATAGGTCAAGGCTTATAGTCTGTCTGTAAGAAAAGTGTCGTTTTTATGGCCTAATCTACTGAGAAGAATGTTTTTTATTTATTCTGTCCTCTCTTTTCATATTGTATTTTTTTATTTGCGTCTATGAAATTAGACTATTCTGGGGATCTAAAGCTGAACACACGAAGGTTAATGCTACCTTGAACTATACAGTGACCAGGGGCGTGCAGTCCATGGAAGCAGTGCTTCCCCAAAAAAAAAAATACAAAACATCTTCTAAAATGTAATTTTTGAAATAGGAAACCATTAATTTAGTTTATATTAAAAATGCTAAAATATTATCTTAATTATCAAGCCCATAATAAATGCGGCCTTGACTCCGACCCAGCCACAATAGAATATCGAATAGAACCTATGCGGGCCGCTAGCTTCTCTGCAGCCAAGTCCTGTATGCTTGATTTCCTGCGAATCGAGCCAGAGGTTATTGAACTTTACACCGGCTGTTTGCCATTTTTGCATTTCAGTCGCGTGTTTTTTTTAATTTTTAATTTTTTTTAATTTATCAACAGTACACATTACAGGCAGAGCCCAAATAGTGCTACAAATCATTGTTAAATTTAATTCTATCTAATACTAAACTATGATTAAGGTTAAAACAATTTTGAAAGTAAAAATGTTAAAGTAAAATAGTCATGTGGAAATATATAAAAATACTAGAACATTGTCAATGGTAATTACAAACATAGTAAAACATAAAACATTTCAAGGTCGCAGCAAGTTTAGAACCTTCTTCTTAAAGTTACATGGACTAGAGTCAAAGTTAAAATCTGTGGGCAGGGAATTGAAAAGCCTCATCAGATTATTAATTGGAGAATTTTTGCCGACGTCTGTACGCGCATAATTAAGAGCAAATCGGTCACTATTTCTCATAATACGCGATGGAACTTTAAAATTAATAGCTGTTAGTAAGTCGTTGCAGTCAATTTTGTCACTTAGCAATTTATGACCAAAACACAATGCAAGAATCATTCTTCGTGTTGCTAAATCATTTAAACCCAACAATTTCAATCGATCACCATATACAAAGTCTGACTTGTCAATACTCAACTTATACAATAAGAAATTTACGAATTTATGCTGTACGCGCTCAAGCTTTTCAATGTGAACCTGGTAATATGGGGCCCAGATCATACAACAATATTCCAAATTACTTCTGACCAAAGCGAAATAAAGAGATTTCAAAGCCTCAGTGTTCTTAAAGTTCCAACACTGCCTCTTTATAAAACCTAATAATTTAAAAGCTTTAGCGACCACATTATCAATATGAATGATAAACCGAAACTCAGAATCGAAGACAACCCCTAAATCATTTACCATGCTAACCCGTTCCATTTCTATGCCATTAATCATATATGTGTGTTGGATTGGATGCTTTTTCCTGCAAAAAGAGATAATTTTACATTTTGTGATGTTCAGGTCCATATGATTTTCTTGACACCATGAATAGATTTTGTCTATATTCAGTTGAAAAGTAGAGTCAGGTTCATGGTTGATAAGACTGAAGATTTTTAGATCATCAGCAAACATTAGGTGGTGACAATCAGCAAGCTTCAATGATAGGTCATTGACAAAAATCAAAAATAATATTGGTCCCAAGTGGGACCCTTGAGGAACGCCAGATGAAACTTTGATGATTTCAGAAATGGAATTATCTATTTTAACAACTTGAGTCCGATTATGCAAGTAGCTATGAACCCATGAAAGTAAGGGATCAGATATTCCATATGACTTTAACTTGGATATAAGCAAGTTCTGATCAACCCGATCGAAGGCTTTTCTAAAATCAAAATAAACGGCATCCACTTGACAACCTTGGTCAATAGCACAGCTGATAAAGTCAGAATACACCATTAAGTTTGTTTGGCAAGAGCGGCCAGTAAGAAAGCCATGTTGTTGTGGTGAGATAATTCCACGAAATGCTGAAATAAAGTTATCCGTTACAATTGACTCCAGTACTTTACCCGCGCATGACAAACCTGAGATTGGCCTATAGTTAGTTATATCGGACCGGTTACCACATTTGAAAAGAGAAGTAACAATGGCTTGTTGCCAGAATCCAGTGATAAAGAATAAAGACAGCTCAAGGGGTAAGACAGTGATGGGCTACAATTTTTCAGGAAAACCGGAGTTTTTTTTTAAGTGGTGCCGGAAGCTATCGTTGGAGTAGGTTCTTTGTTTGAACGGCTATCCGTGTGTTGTGTGATACGTACGTCGCGTCGTGCATGGTGCGATATAGAAGACAATAATACGGACGTGGATATGCAAATACTGTCAACTTCGGCTGTCGGTAATAACGTTGAAAATGTTGGAGAATTTAGTAAGAAGAGTGTGTGTGAATGTGTGGTTGTGTCTTAATAATAAAGGGATTTTCAACATTAAATTTCGCTGATATGCTTCAAATAATTTTCAAAGGAAGGGCAAAACCGCCTATGAAAACTTTAACCACAAAAATGAAAAACTGTATTAGACATTTTTATCCGGAAAAACAATACGAACAATTTAAATGGCTAACAGGGTGTGAAAATATAAGTAAATTATTTTGTTGGCTATGTTTACTTTTTGAAAATGAAAAAGGTCTCTGGAATAAAACTGGTATTTTCCGATTTAAACAAGTTCCATAAAGCTGCATAAGCGCATTTACAAGCCGTCATAAAAGAAAAAGTCTTCGGCAAAACCATAATTGAACACGCCCTTAATAAACAGTTGGAAATTAGTCACCGCCAACACAATGAACTAGTCGATGAAAATAGGCAAATATTAAGAAGACTTATCGATGTTGTTTGTTTTCTCGCACAGCACGAATTGGGATTTAGAGGTCATGACGAAACAAGGGTTTCTTCAAATAGAGGAAATTTTCAAGATTTACTTAGTTTACTGTAAATCATTTAGAGCAGTCTAGCGTTTTTCGCGGAACGTCGAATCGAATCCAGAATGATTTAATTTCCGCTGTTGCAACCATTATTCTAAAAAGAATTAAGCAGGAGATTGGCAAGCCGCGGTTATTGCTATTGTTCTGGACGAAACAACTGATATCACTAATTTTAGCCAATTATCTATAGTAATACGCTACGTTAAAACCGACGGTATTCAGTATTCAAGAGCGATTTTTAGGTTTTAAGAATGTGTTCGAAAATCGAACAGCATATGCATTATATACCGTAGTTTATAACGCTACTAAAGAAATTAATGGAGCGAAAAAATTAGTTGCTCAAAGCTATGATGGAGCTGCAGTGATGGCAGGACAATTAGGGGGTCTGCAAGCTAAAGTTCGAGAAACTTTCTTAAGTGCTGTTTGTCCATTGTTTTGCTCATAAATTAAATTTAGTTTTATCCCAGTCCATCAATCACATTAAAGAGTGTAAAGTATTTTTTGTTACTTTAAGTGGCATGGCTACTTTTTTTTCCAAGTCAACAAAACGTACACAAGCTTTGGACTCCATTGTCCACAGTATCTGAAAATCGTGAATCACTGATTGAACTATTTGAGAATATAATAGAAAATAATAAAACGTAGGACTCAGAAGCAATAAATAGTTCGAGGGAGTTTTTGGACTGTTTGAAACGAGATTTTAATTTTAATTATTTGTTGAACATATTTTCAGAAATATTTCCATTCTCGGACAATGTTTTTAATATATTACAAACTAAAACAAATGATATTGCCTTTTGCCTAAAAAAGTGGATGATTTTAAGTCCATGTTAAGCCAAAAAAGAGATGACTGACCTATTTTGGGAGAAAACGATGACGTTAAATGTAGAGCCACAAGCCAAGCGTCTTCGAACAGACAAGGTGGGAGATGTTCAAACATCATACAGACGCCTCTTTTATGAAATAATCGATCAAATTCAGCAACAAATAAACTATAGATTTAACGGTTTAAATGATTTTAAATTCCTCGAGCTCTGCAATTTTGATGCATTTAAAGGAAAAACTTTTCCAGAAGATGCGTTTAAATCTCTTCTTCTTCATTATGGCAGAGTGTTACTGCGATTTGAATAAGTGATTTACGAAACTGATGACATCAGCGCAAAAAATAACGCTAAGGAACTAATGCAATTTTTAAAAGACAAGGAGCTGGAAGATGCCTACACCGAAGTGTCGAAATTGTGTGAATTAGTATTGACAATACCTGCCACAAGTTCATCAGTAAAACACAAGTTTTCAACACTTAAACGTAAAAAAAATTTCGTGAGAAATTCAACGGGGCAGGAAAGACTTTCGCATACATCGCTGTTGTCCATTGAAAATAAACTTCTCCAAAATATGTCGGAGCATCGACGTTTTTATGATGACGTCACTGACGAATTTGCAAAAAATGATCGAAGAATCGAATTACATTACAAATAGGTAAGTTTCCTAAAAATTGCTTCCCTTTCTTAAAATTTCACCGCACGCCCCTGGACTCTACAACTTGGTCCCATAATTCCGGCTCCAGCTTTCTCCTTTATGTTAGACCCGTAACTACACAAACTTCTTCGGAGACGGTTTAACTTACACCCTTGTGTTGGCTTGTCCTCCAGGCCATTGAGTGTATGAACCTAAGTAACCACAGTATTTGATCAACAACCAATAAGGTCGCCTTGAGTTTTAGACTTGCACCTTTTGTCAAAACTTTAGTATTACATCTTTTGTAGCGACAACGTATTTGAGAGCTTAATTGTCAGGTCTTTGCTAATAGACTTTTTTTCGAACAGATGGAAGCGTCAAAAACCTAAGTTCGGGTTTTCAAATTTAACTGAAATCTTGGTAATTCATTGAGGAGAGTTAAGCAAATAAAAGATCGGATAGTGTAGCAACACAGGAAACATATGCCTGCGGCAAATAAAATGCATAACCTTCAATTTCCTCTTCCTAATCTTACGTAAAATTTAGCAAATAGCATAAATTGTAGGGTTTAAAGCCCCTCTGCAACCTTGACAAAATAAACATGAAAAATGAGTAAAAGATTGGAGAGTGTAGCATCACACGTATCATATGCCTACGGCAAATGAAAGGCATACCCCTCAATTGCGTCTTCCTGATATTACGGTAAATTTAACAAATAACAAAGTGTGGGGTTTGAAGTCCTATACCTCAATTTCACTGGCTTAAAAAATATATCATTTAATTTGAGTATATAAATATTTTTCTATCATATTTTAATTTTCAGAAGCCTTATTATAGCTTAAAATACATAATATATAGGTTTATAAATTAAAAAAATAATTTAATTTAATTAAAAGTATTAATTACATTTATGACTTCGAAATGTATAATTGCAATATTTTAGTATGCAAAAGTAATAAAACTGGAAATTTATGTTTTGAAACAGCATATTGATAAAATTTGATAATGAAATATTTTTTTTATTTAACATTTAAATGATTAAATTTGCCAGAGTGATAAAAAAGTATCGAACTTTTAAAAGTGAATTTTATAAATATTACGAAAAAAATATTTTAGTAAAATTAAGATGAGGCGAAAAGTCTTTGAGATAATGAATGCATTTCATACTTTTATTTTAGAAGTAAAAATATTGCTAAAATCTGAGATTAAAGTCCGAAATAATCATTGAAACCGCGCGAAAGTGGGTTCTTGTGCTTTGGATACGATTATTATTCTGGTACGATTCAAAAATTGTTAAAAATAAAAAAAAGACAAATGATATAAGTTCAGATTTTTTTTTCTTTATTATCTGTAGACAGAAGTCTATTTTTACTAGGTTAAGTATGATGTATTTTGTTCAACAAACAATACTAAAAAACTTATGCTGCTCAAATTCGATGATAAACTAGATCTATAAGGCTGCGCAAAAACTATTAAAAAGAAAATTATACTAATAATTTAAGGTCATTGGCCAGACCAAAACAGTTTGAAACACATCAGGCTTTTAAATATTTTAAGTTACAGTTAAAAATAGGATTCAACCTTAATTCAGGTTCTGACGGTGATGGCGGATCTTCTAAAAATATAATCAACACCTAAAAAAATTGCATTATGTTATGTAATAGATTTCTCCCAAATTAATATAACAAACAGAAAATCTTACTTGAACTTGTGGTAGTGTGACTATACGGACACGGGAAATTTTTTCTAGATATCGATAGTTATCAATTTATCAAGTTAACAATAAAATGTTCGATTATCGGCAATCGTAAGAGCTGACTTAAATCCCCTAAACGCTGGTAAAGTTTCTTTTTATAAAGTGTTCGGAAGGACCGCTTAGGGTTTTCCGGCTTCACTAGTCGCATTAGGCTATATTAGTGCGCGTAAGTTCAATTCAATCAATACTTATGTACTTATGTATGTACAGAGTTTTTGGTTATAAATGCACCCCGTCATTAAGTTTCGTATTTCAAAAAGAGTTAAATAGAAACGTTTTTTCAAATTGTACCAATTTGTTTCTAATGTATTTAGGTTTTCTGAAATCAGCAGCAACTTTGGTTTGTTAATGTAACACCCGGTATATTATACGTCCATCAAATGGGTCTCCTCTTGCTGATTATAAATATATCAGGTTTGATACCTCTATCATTAAAGACACCCGAGAAATTTGATAAAAGCCCTGGCATAATAGGTAATGTGTTAAGAGAGATGGAAAACGATCTTCTACATAGTGGAGTCAATGGGAACACATTGCTTCTTATGGCTGAGTTTTTCTCAAATTTCTCGGGGTGTCTTTAAAGATAAAGGTATAAAACCTGGTATATTTGTAAACAGCAATAAGAGGACAATTTGATGAAATGTACAGGGTTTTATATTTAAAAAATCAAAGCCGATGTTGATTTCAGAAAAACTAGACATTCAATGATGGTTTGACAAATTTGGATTAATTTCTTAGGATGTATTTAGGGTGGTACCGTGGTGGTCACATAGCAATCATACTGAGAAAAAATGGCGTTATTTTGAATACTTAACGCTTTAACATATTACTTTAAAATTTGGCGTTTGAAGTATAATAAACTAAAAACGTAACTTGAGGGTATCTTAAAGAAAATTCCTCGAAGCCTAGGCAGGGGATCTAATTTCTTGCAAGGCTATTTTGGATATTATAGATTTTAATGGTTCTGGAAATATTAAATAATTTTATTAACGAAATTCTTAAAAATAAAAAAACAAACAATAATGTATTTAAATATTCCATCAATATTTCTGAAATATAGTATGCAATTGAAAAAATTAATAAGAACCTGGCTAAAATCTTAAAAACATTTCATAATCACCTACTTCGAATATTAAACTCCAATAAATCAATGTACAGTCTCTTTGGAAGTGATACATACCGATCCACGATCTCGGTATTGTATCATTTAAATGTAATTTTCGAAGGCCAAACTATTAAAGTTCTTGCCAGTATTAGGGCTATTTATATATTATAAACTAAGATTTCTGAGATAATGTAAAGTCATTACTTAAAATGGGTTATTTATCTCTAAAACTTATATAACATTATCGACAATGCTTAAGTGTGAAACTAAAGAGCACTTAGGCGAATCCCTACACGGCCGCGTTAACTCAAGTTAGCGTCCTCTTGCAAAAAAACTAATGTGCGCTTCTATGGGGATACTCCAACAAGAGCAAAATCTGGTGACTAGAAAAAAAAGGCCTCACTTCTATACATATGAACTGCGCAGCCCTGAATACCTAGTACTTTCACATTTTAATTTTGTCGATTTTGTATATAGTCCCTGTCTGGGATGCTTTCAGGCGGCGAGATGTATCCAAAAACTCCAAAATTGCGGTATTAGAAGATCTATCTAACCCCTTAAGTTATAAACTACGAGATGCGGGCTGGTTAACCAACGTAGATTTTACTTTGCTCTCTTTATTATAAATAATCAAGTTTTAAACTCCTCCACATCTTCTTGATAAAATAACGATAGGAAACATTTAAGAAGTCGTTTTCATATATTAATATTGCTACATGCGATGGAAGTAAGAACTTCAATTTTACATTGCCAACGTCTGCATTTAAAAATAAATACAAGGGTATACTTAAACTAGAATAATTTGTAATTGATGCATTTTTGTTACTTGAATGTCAATGTATTACTGTCACAAAATGAATTTAAAACTCTTTTTGTAATAGATTACTTAAAAAAGAATTCAAAACATGTTAGGCGTATTTCTATAGATCTATCTATATTTGTATAGTTTATTATTATTTTGGCTTCTGTTTACTCATTAAGATATATTTATATACAATTTTATTGTAATTTCTTCAGGGTCAATAAAAAACGTTAAAAATAGACGTGTAAGTTAACTGTAGTCATACAGCACGTTGCAACTTAAAGTCCCCGTTTAAATCATGACGGAACTACTCCACCCCGACTTAGTATATATATTTCGTAGCTACCACCAATGCGAGAAGTATATAGGTCAAGGCTTATATAGTCTGTCTGTAAGAAAAGTGTCGTTTTATGGCCTAATCTATTGAAAAGAATGTTTCTTATTTATTCTGTCCTGTCTTTTCATATTGTATTTTCTTATTTGCGTCTATGAAACTAGACTATTCTGGTGATCTAAAGCTGAACACACGAAGGTTAAAGCTACTTTGAACTATACAGTGACGCACTTAGGATTTTGTTTCGGAAGGGGGAAGAGATCCTCACTTTCCTATATGAATGCTCCACAGCTGCTGGACTCCACTCCTGAATACACTCATGTGACTCTGCAGCCCCATAGCCCCCCTCCTGATTTGCACAAGTGTTTGTAAAAGGTATGTAAGGTGATTGTCCTAAAATCCGGCAATTTAACAAAATTTGTTTTTTAAGCGCCTGTTTTATAATCGACATTAATTGAGGCGTGATTTTATGGCCTTAATGATTTTATCGATGAACCTGGGTTCACCTAATGCTAACGGCACAGATCGATCTAACAGGTACAGTATAGGTTTTATAAAAAATATCCTTGTTAATATAGACCCGGATTTTTTTGGCTCGCTACCGTGCGCTTTCTTTACAATAAACCGAACCAATTCTAACCTAACATAAGCCGCAATTTTTATAGTCATAAATTTTGCACATTGAACAGTCTGTTCAATGCGCGTTCTATTGGTTCGTCGTTTATTTCCGCGGAGTATAAATAAGTTGGTGCGAGTTTCCTCGCTCAATGGTAGGATTCTCAGCTTCGCATTCAATGTGTTCGAATCCTCGTTCAGGCCGATGACTTTTTTTAGTTTTTTAAACAAAACTTATATGACTATGACCAAAAATCAGACGATGGCTTTAAAATAGTCATTTTAAGAACGTTAGTCCGTCAGTTGATATTAATGTCATAGTTCTTGTAAAAAAAAACCTAAATACAAATTTTTAAAACAAAATTTCTTATTATCAGCCAGTTGCATAAAACTTAATTGCTGTTTAGAATATTTATTCAATCAGACAAATTTGACATTCCGTTAAACATTCTAAATTTTAATTGAGCTTTCTGCAACCGGCCGTTAGTCTATAGTAGACAAATTTTTCTTAAATATCAAATACTTCGAGGTTTTCTTTGTTATACTTCTGAAGCTCTTTCACCAAAATGAAACCTCTTTTATTTTTTCTTGGCGAGAACTAATCTTTTCGATTACTTCATAGTAATCGTATTCGATTTCTGACCGGTTGCACAAAGCTCAATTAAAGTTTAGAATGTTTAACAGAATGTCAAATTTAACAGCGGTTCCTAGATTTCTGTGAGCAGCTTGTCAAATCCGAAAGCTCGGTTAAATATTGTAAACAGCAATTAAGTTTTGTGCAACCGGGGGTAAGAGTCTTTTTTCCAGTTACCTACTCCTACTCTAATCATAGCATAAACTAGCAAACTAGCATTTTCCGTTCTGTTTCTTAGTGATTTACTGGGTGGAGCAACCAACATTGTAAATGGCAACATAATCCTATCATCAGGGTTCAAACCTATCTTATTTGTCACATTGCATAAGTTTGTATCTCTAGTCCAGTTTTATCCATTGCTGTTTGTATCTCCAATTTCTTTTTGATTTCCACTCTTTTTATTTTACGATTTTCTTTCTCTTGTGTCATGCCTCTTTTTCCAGCTAAAATACGGACCTCTTAAAAGGAGTACCTACAGTTACTCCTGGAATATCATGGTTGTCAGCTTCTTGTTCTTTTTTTAGTGGTGTATTCAGTAAGTTGGTGATATTTTTGGAAGTAGCTTCCTTTGAAAAGTCTTAACCGAATTTTTTTACAACTAATCGGATTGTCCTCATTTAATGTTACTCTTATTAGATGCCTCCGTCGTATTTTTCTTTATAATTTACTGTTTTAGCATCTAACACAATTTCTTTTCCTCTGGTGTACGTCACAGTATTTTCTAGTGTTCCATTCCATCCATTTATCGCTACTGCTGAATCTTTGACTGCTAATTATCTCATTGGTTTCTCTGGTTTCATTTTCCAAAATCCATCCCGAATTTCACTTTGCGACATCCCCGGCCCATAAATTTCATGTTTTTTTCGACAATAATGCAGTCATTAAATATTTTATACCAAGCGTGATATATATGTTTATATTCATTTGGTCCTGACCAGCCAGTACTTATATGATGTTCTTTACAATTTTGAGGGAATTGAAGTTCAATATAAAATTCTAAAATTTGTAAAATTTTACTATTTCAGAATGCACGGTTGTTTTTATTGTTTTATCTTCATTACTGGCTTCGTCTAAAAGTTAACTATAATTCGTACTAGTAGTATCGAAAGAAAAAAGTCCACGTTTTAAATGCACTCCTGAATAATATTTCGATATTGATGATAGCACCAAAAGCTTGATTGAATACAGTAGCACAATTTTTTCTATTTTGAGCTTTGTATCCATTTTTAGTTTTGTACTTCTTTCCTCCAGCTCAGTTCTAAACGCAGACAAAAATCGGTAAGCTTTTATGTCGCATGGGTCTTATGGCCATCGAGGTACAAAATCACTAGGAATTCAATATTTTAAAGTAGAAGCCAAGGATAAAAAATGTTTGTTACGTATTGAAAAAACGACTCTGACGTTATCCATCCACTAAGAGATTTTTCAATTCCCCATCCAGTTGGTACTTTTCAAATTGTGTTTCGGAGTTCCTTTATACGGGTATATAATCCTAGTGGGCACCAACATATGTATTCCCTGAGTCAATACTGTCAGACTTTGTTATCTCCAAATCTATCACGGACCATTTTACTTCCCTTTTTTACTAACACTTTAGGGAGATAAGAAAAATGAAGATTCATCTGTATTAAATATTCTTGAAGGATACTGTACATTAACATTTGATGCAAGAAAATAGTCTCGTGTTTCTCGAGTTCTTTATAAATTCAGGTGAGATTGATGCTAGCAAAACAGTTAAGTTTTGGGTCAGATGTTCGCTGATTCGTGGATGTGAAGAAACCCTTCAAAGCAATGTCGTCCAGGTCTTCCATCACCAAAATTGTTTGGATACAGCAAAACTAGACCTTCTAGATGGGATGTATCCCATATTGACTAACCACTATTCTACGAGATATTCTCCATTTGACGTCAAAACTTGTTGCGCCACTTCGACATTCCTCAGGATATCTTCCCTGCATTTTCACAATGACTGTTGTTCTTGGTACACGTATTGCTTAGCTGAAGTCGCAAATAGTATCACTGTCACAGATCTTTTTTGTATACTTACAGCAGTGGGGTATACAAGGTGGGGTTTGGGGGTTAACCCCCCCACAGAGCCTCTTTTGTTTAAGGTAAAATGATAGAAATATTGTAAAGTAAGGATCTTTTTTTCAGGATTGGCGGGTAACCCCCCCCCCGCAGAGCCAGTTTTACCTATTGTTACAAGTAATGACCTTGTCTTTTTTGTTGTTCCTATTAGATGAAAAATAAAAACTGAAGACTTTTTTTTTGATGGTTGAAAGCTTTCACCATCTCAAACCCCGTCCCCCCTGAAGCAATCTCTATATGCGCCACTGTATTTCTTTGTGGGGCATTTTTTTTTTCACTTAATAGGACACCACGAGTTTGTCTGCTGATGTCTTAAACTATTTAGAACAGGTCTATTTAAATGATAACTGCGGCCTACAATTATTGGGGTAGTTTTCAATGTGTGTTGATTCTACATAGCACATTAGACATATAAAAAGAATGACATAGTATTCTTTTTAAAAAGTGTGCATAGTACTTTGGAATCCTTGATAAGATCGGAGAAGAGTGATGTCAAGTTAAACTGGCATTTGGTGTCAAAGCTTCTGAATAAAAGCCCACTGCCTCTAGAAGACTGATCTCCCACAATCAATACCTTTGTTTTTCTTTTTGTGTGGACTTCATTTTTGTTGATATATCTAAGTTGATTTGATGCACTACTGGTGGCCGAAGAATCAAGAATTATTTCAAATTAAATTTTTTCTCGCAACCCTGTTTCTTCATAAAGTAAATAAATTTGAATATTTAACACGTCACACTCTACAATGGGGATTCCGATAAATGAAAGACTAGACAGTGGAATTTTTACGCTGATAATCATAATTCGTCTTTGGAGTTTTTATGTTTATTGTTGAAGTTTTTATATAAATTGGTTAATTTTTCACTGGATTTTAGATTGCGTTTTCAGGTTTTTTCAGCTTGTCTGAAAATTAGGTGAAATGTTTATATATTTAAAATGGGCAGATTTTTGGAAGTAAAATGATATCAAACACCTAATTAGTCAGACACTATGAACACACAAAAGAACAGAAAACATTGGAGTAGTTCTGAACACAATTGACACCATTTCATACAGAAAGTCATACGTATGACAGTTCATAAATCTACTAATAGTATCTAGTAATAAAAAATATATATTCTAATAAAATTTAAATTTTATATTAATCACAGTTGACCACAGCGATATTTCTAAGCCAAAACAATAACAATGTCGATTAAAATACACTTTCTGGAGTCAGCAGCAGGCCCACTTCATTTAGGATTCTGAAAAGTAAAAAATAACTAATCAAAACATATTGAATTTCACTAATTATTAAATTGCAGTTATTTAAACAACATTATGAAAATATCAGTATAATAAAAGTTATTTAACTGAACTGAGTTAGAAGCCAAAAGACAAAAAAATTATTTTCAGAAATATCAGATTTAAACTAACTACAAAATGAAGTATGGAATAATACAAACCACTGAATATAATTTTTTTAAAAAATGACATAAGAGACATACAATTCTAAATTCATGACTTGTTGGCCTGGCCCGGAGGACTATATCACACTTTATTCTTGTACATATTTGAGTGTCCATTCGATTCGATGAGTAGTTTAATGATAATTTTTTTAAACATTTTGTAAAGTCGCCATATTGGATTTTTACCAAAATGTTATGAATGTCTCATAGTAAATTATTTCTGTACATGTAGTACGGATGGTCTATTTTTTGCTTATTTTATTATAAAGTGCTGGAACTTTGAAAGGCATAATACAAAATTTTGGGCTATTTTTAACTTAAATAGCTAAAAAAAATTATTTAAGTGCGGTTTTTGACAACTGAGAGACCATTTTATGGTTTATAATGCTTCCAATTAGAATAAAGTGCAATTATCTAAAATTTCATCTGTCCCATTTTCGAAAAAAAACAAACGATTTTTTGTGATTTTTATTGATTGTGGGGGAATCAGTAGGTCAAAAGTAAAAACTAATTTGAAGGGTTTTTGAATAATTGTTGTAGTATCAGAAAAATTATAATTTTATTAAACATCAACTTTGTTTGTATATCAGCAACCTTTTAACTGTAGTAACTGAATAACACTTAAAAATAATAAAATCCGTTTCGGTTTTTAAATTATTTGTGTTTAAATACAAAAACTTCCTTTGTATTTTAGAAAATATCGCAGAGTTTTTTTGGTGCGATTCTAAATTAAAATCTGCTAAAGAGGTCAAACTTAGAAAAATTATTTGGAACACCAGTAGAACCATATTTTCATTACATCCTGTATAATTTTATTTAAGCAGTTAAAACATTAATGCTGTAGTAATACCCATTTTCAGAGCCATTTTGAATAAGTTTTATTCAGATGCTACAATTAAAAGGAAATTGATGTTATACATGCTGAAATTCTGTTCCTTCTAAGAAGAAAGCAGTTAAGGGCAATTACAGGCATGGATGATCCAATAAAAAAGAAATGATGTATTAATTCAGCAAAATCTGAATGCTGATCGGGACATTGTATATAATTGAAACCAAAACAATCCAAGTTACCCAACTGAATTTAATTAGAATGAGATTCAGAAAGCAAATGAAGTCTAGTGTGTTAGAGAACAAAAAAAGCAAGTAAAACTATAAATATGTACTGCAAAGAAATTGGTAACAGTGCAACTACTAAAACAATTTAATAGTTTCTTATAGCTGCTCTCTTTCATAATAAAGAGTCTCGAAAACTTGCTTTATATACAAATCTTATTATATACTTGTTGTATAAGGATCAGATCAATTCTGCCGTGATGAAGAACTGAAGGGCACTGGCTATTCACCAAAATTCTAAAAGAAGCTGCCTGTCCAGTGAAGACTAATTTAAATTCCTACATTAATTTTTTCGCTTCCGATTTGTGTTTCATTTATAGACTGAAAACTTTAACTAGGGTGAAAATAACAGGGGTACCTATTGTTAATGGATGTCATAAGGCATGTGTTATAAAAATTGTATACAGAAAAATATACACATACATCCGGCAATTTCTGTATATTTTATATACAATAGAAATTTTAGATATGCTACTTTGTGACATCCACTAAAAAGATGTATATATTTATTTGATTAATAATTAGTTGTGACATCCGAAAATTGACAACACTGCAGCAGTCGCTTCCTAAAAGAGAGCCGAGGAATTTAATTTTTACGTTTGCATATATCCGAGTCCATATTGCGTTTACTCAGTTTTGCGGCAAAGCTTCTTGCGACATCCCGTGGCTGTAGAAATATTTGTCGCAATTTGTATTTATAGGTAATCCCAATATTAAAATATATCTGTGGTGCTCTTCGTTGTTTGTATTATGTTGTGCAGACATTTAATAATCCTGCTTTATTAATTTTATCATTTGCTTTCCAAGATAATGCATTGGTAATGTCATTATGTTCTTTACGACTGATGAGAACATAATAAATGATAATAAAAAATAAATTTGTTTCTTGAGAAACAACAATGGTCAACATAACTGTAAACTGATCGGCGAAATGAAATGAAAAATTTCAAAATTTGAACTTTCAAAAATGGGTAATTTATAGTTTTTTCTGATACAACAAGCATGTTTTTATAGTTTTTTTATTATTTTTATTTACATCCGCATCAATTTTAAGATTTAGACCGGTATTAAACTTAGTACTTCTATAAGCCGGCCACAGTTCAGTAAACTGGACTATAGCCGCAAATGTCAAATAAAGTCCCGTCATGTTAACTTAAACCTGGTCTAAGGAATATGAGCATTAAAATTTTGAGTTTTGAGGTATGTCGTATATAAAAATGCAGATTAACAAAAAAATGTAGCTTTTGTTGGTTAATTATTTATTTTATAGTCAACATTAATAGCCATAGTAGATGTTCCTGTGTAAGCATTTGTACAGGATTATTGAGTAAAAGTTAGTCACCTACTTAAATTGTTATTGTGGAACTGAGCTTCAGTTTCTTTATGTAAAAAACTTCTGCTTATGATAAGACAAAGAATAGGTACATGCGGGTGTGTATCTTTTAACTTGAAAAGTAGGAGTATTTTACTCTTAGTGCGCTTTCATATTGGTAAAAATCCAGTATGGCAGAATAGAAGAAAGGCTTACTGCACATCTATATATCTAGTTTTTGAGTGAAAACTTTAGACCACTATTATACCAAATCTCTATTAGCGTCCATGATCAAATATAGTTTATGCATGACGGTTCCCCAGTTCATCATACGGTTGACATTCATGCATTTCTTACTGAAAAATTTCAAGAACGCTGGATATAAAGAGGAGGAACGATTGTGTTGCCTCCTAGATCCCCTTACTTGACAAAAATGGACTTTTTCCTTTGGGGCTTTTAAAAATTCAATCAAATTCCTCCGACTACAAAAAAAAATATGAAGGTAAGAATCCGAAGTGTATTTAATGATATTAACTTTAATACATTAAGAAATGTTGGCCTATCTTTTGAAAATCGTTTAAATATTTGTGTCGTACAGAACAGTAGGTATTTCGAACACATCTAATTAAGTAGTTTTTACTGTTTTATACGCTTTATTACTTAGTATTGTTTTATTTTTTTTTATTTTTACATTCTAATTGCTCTAGGGTGGACAACTTAACAATTAGTTTAAACTAGTTGTCAAGTTGTCCATTCTAGGTCCTAACTAGTTTAAAACAGTTTTGACTTGATCAGTTTTTGTGTATTCTACATTTCCCGTCTCATCAAACCGTTGCATGATCTTTCAAAAGCGCTTCTCGGATACTTTTCGTGATATATTCAAGACTAACAAACAATTGCATTCATTGTGTTTAGATTGACAAGCAATCTATCTACATGTTGAGATCATTTACCTAATTTAAAGTTGGATTTTTTTTTCAGTTGCGAAAATGCCAAAAAAAATTTTTGTTTGACAACTGCATTAACTTGCTCCTAACACATAATTTATCTCGATTATTTCGTAATATCCACTAGTTTTGATTACTAGATCATTGTAATACTATCACTTGTATTTGTAAAATGTTTAGTTAAAATCTTTTTTTATTAATGATAATTTTATTTTTTGAAATTTTCAACTTTTTCGACCCATCCATGCTAGTATGAATAAATTTTAAAAAAATTTATCTTCAAAGAAGAACACTTTGCAATATTTTCCTGTAATAAATTGAGATGTCCACCTCTCATGTTTTCGAAAAGTTGCCATAAATCTTGTACAACTCTGTATAGATCACACAAACCCTATACTAAATCAATAGCTAATAAGGGAGGAATCTAAAAATATAATAATTTACAGGGCGTGCTATTTAACTTAATCGATAAAATTTGCATCTACGATTTTTATTTACCCTGTATACCATTATCAAAGAATGCTAAAGAACAGCAGTTAAAAGAAGACCACATTTGGAAGTTTTTACCATGCTAAAATGATTTATGCTAACGCATTAAAAAAAATACAAGCCGTCAAAGATACGTCTTATAATATCGAAAAGTGGCCATAAATCTTGAATGACTATGTATTAGTCCCCACAAACCCTATATTGGGTGAATGGCCAAAAAGGGTGGAATCTGAAAATAAAACAATATACAGCGTGTTTCATTTAAAAAAATGTAAATTTGGTATGTGAAAAACATATCCTCAACCCTGCATAATCGAAAATAATTTTAGGTTACTTCTCTCAGCAGTCCTTACAACTTTCGTACAATTTTTTTCTAATTCTCACAATAACCGAGCTATTGGATTTGAACGCACTGTTGGACCACACTGTGTATCATTTAAACACAAAATGCCCTTTTTCTTGGGCACTCCATGAACCTGCAAGTCTTTAATTTAGGCAGATTGTGTATACATAATACGTGAAAACGGTTTGAACTTTTTAAGTAGAGCCCAGCCAGACGATGCAAATTTATGTTTTTACTCAATATGCCGATGCTTAATGCACTGACTAAGCTTGCGAAATGAGGAATTTCTCGATAAGACTAAGATATATCCATATATTTATTTGGTAGTAAGATAACACACTGTATAAATATCAATATGTGCCTATTTTCTTTATTACGAGGACAGTTCTGTTAAAAGGGTTTTACCTATTTTTGTACCCAAATAACCAGGACTTAACTTATAAGAGATTATAAGTACAATTTATACAATATCTATAAAATTATTGCCAATATAAACGGTTATCTATGTGTGGAGGAATTTGTTACGAGGGATATCCCGGGTAAAGCAGAATTACACGATTTTTTAAAATTTATTTTTCTTCATATTTCATTATATTTTCTACTGTTTCTTCATATAGACATACCTTTTTTTTAATTATGCTTTTATTTGTTGTCAACATTTTTTAATTATAATTATTTTGTATTCCTTTTAAGTTTACGTATATGGTCGACTAAAAAATTAACGATAACTTTTAATATTTCTCTTCATAAATAGAAAATTTTTTCTTCTATTCTAAGAAAAGGAAATAGGATATTACCGACTTTTTTAAACATTCCATTAAGCAGCTATTTTGTTTCGCGACATGGGATAGACCAAATTTTACCAGTTCATCCCTGTTTTACACTTTATTTTTGTCTAAAATTTTGTAAAAGATTGTAGCTCTCAGCGGTCTCTACCAGTTTCGTATATTTTTTTTCTAATCCCCCCAATAGTCGAGCTATTGGACTTGAATGCACTGTTAGACCATCCTGTATGTGAGGCGCAAAATTGTTCAGAGTTATCCTACTATAACCCAGAATCCATAGCATCTGTATGGTAACAAAAATACTGCAGATCTCAAAATTAAAAAACTCGTTAAATTTCCTTTAGACAGAACTTCCCTCGTTATGAATATTTCTTTTTATTAGGAATAATGAAGTGTAAATGAGTTTAGTTCAATAGTTACTTAGGAACACATATATACTGTATTTTCAAACATTTTTATTGGACGCCATTTTGTTGCAATATATTGGATCCGTCTCAATATTTTACCAGTTTCTACCTATGCCACATTTGATTTTGGGCATAATTTAAAATTAATTCAATAAATAGTTTTTACATTGACCCACACCGCGATTTTGTTACGTCATGTTGAATTCGCACCAGTTTATCCTTATATCATATTTAATTTTTCTCCAAAATTTACGTTATTTTTTTTTTATTCCGGTATCTAATAACTAGTTTTTCAGGCTGATTTTTTAAATATTTTATTAGGTCGCCATTTTGTTTTGCCATCTTATATTCATACCAAAATATTACCAGTTAGTTTTTTTAGTAATAATTTTTTAACGTTTCACTAGACCGCCATCTTGTTCCGACATATTGGATTTTAACCAAATTTCCAGGTCATCCCCATATGAGCCTTAATTCTTGTCCAAAATTTGAGGTCAATCTGATGAGTAGTTTTTAAGCTATGCCGCGAACACACACGGACAAACCTGCAAGTGGACCCACCGAATTGATAAAACATAGGATGTAAAACCTGCTAGCGTAATATATTAATCTTTAATTAATACTACAGTTTTAATAGTGCATCTCTATACTACAATTAGTTATGGCACACAATTTTAAATTAGTTTATTAAGTAGTTTTTTCAGGCTGAATGTTTAAATATTTTATTAAACCACCATTTTGGATTCATACCAAAATTTTACCAGTTGATTCCTACATAATAGTTGATTTTTATACAAAATTTGAGAAAAATTGGATGATTAGTTTTTTTAGTAATAATTTCTTTAATGTTTCACTAAGCCGCCATCTTGTTCCGCCATATTGGATTTTAACCAAAATATTACCAGGTCATCCCCATATGAGCCTTAATTTTTGACTAAAACAAACATCCGCAGACCGACCGAGGAACTTAAAACATATTTTTGGTACCTAGGGACGCCAAAACGCGAAGATATGTAAAACCTGAGAGGGTGATTTTTTCATATTACAAAAATTTTATTTGGCCGCCATTTTGTTCCGCCATCTTGCATTAGTACCACACTTTTACTAGTTTATCTCCATACTACAATTAGTTATGGCACACAATTTGAACTCAGTACATTAAATAGTTTTTCAGGCTGAATCCTAAATATGTTATTAAGCCGCCATTTTGTTCCGCCATCTTGGATTCGTACCAAAATTTTACCAGTTGATTCCTACATAATACTTCATTTTTGTGCACAATTTGAGATAAATTGGAAAAGCATTTTTTCAGTAATAATTTTTTTAACATTTCACTAGGCCGCCATTTTGTTTTGCCATATTGGATTTTTACCAAAATGTTACCAGGTCATCTCCATATGACCCTTAATTTTTGACAGACAGACCGACGGAATCGAGAAAATATGTTTTTCGTCGTCTAGGGGCCCTGAAACGTAAAGATCTGAAAAAATCTGGGAGAGTGATTTTTTCACGATTACAATACTTCCCTTTTTTTGAGGGAAGTAATAATAACAATATATTGTATCTTCCTAATCATCTTAAATACAATTCTAATACATGGTCGATGTTTGTGACATCGGTAATTAGGACACTGCTGGTTTGTTTTAAAGAACAATGATTCTAAGGAAACCGCTTCCATTACACGATATCTGTTTAGTATTTACTTGGTACACATCTCATTTAATTGTTTTTTATTGTATGACTTATAATAATTACTGTAATATTCGTTAAACCACTTATAATCATTGCTTTCTTCCATAATATTTAGAAATAACATAAAGGAAATTACCGATTTCAATGAAATCAAAACGATTCACAG